>OY856413.1:1020094696-1020174696 GCA_963693085.1 Alisma plantago-aquatica | reverse complement strand
AGGTGGCCTTAACGAGATTAAGTTACTAAAAGCATAAAAATGGATTATGGCAAGGAGTTGTGCATACCATCTATTCAAGAATTGCATAAGTTGCAATAGGCAAATGGTGCCTACCTTAACAATTGGTTATAAATGTCGTTGTTGGCTGGATATTAACTTAATTATTTTGGAATTGGTTCACTAAAAGGTTGTAAACTACAACCTTCCAAATTATTAAGTGAGGGCTATTAATTTGAAAAAATAGCTGGAGTGGTGATAAAGTAAAGTCCTAACTAATATTGTCAATTTATCAAATCAAATCAGAAATTTTTTGATAAATGCAAACTTTATTGTAGAAACAAATGGAAAATACAAAAATGTTTTCATTTTGCGAAGGACAAACTAAACATTAATGACTTCCATGACTAGTTTAGGATGTTGAGAATCATTCTCTCACAAGAGCACAAGATCTATGTCCTAAAGACACTAGAGTCAGAAGAACCCGCTCTCATCATGCCTAAGTATGAAAGGTATACCTACAAGAACCGTATCGAAGATGATGTGGATGTCAAGCTAATAATGCTATGTTCAATGAATGATGCGTTGTAGAGATAACATGTAAACATGGAAGTAATAGAGATGGTAAAACATCTCAAGAACATGTTTTCAGATCAGGTAAGACAAGAGAGATATGATATCTCGAAGGAGTTGTTGGAGTGCAATATGGTAGAGAGAGATCCAGAGGGGCCTCGTGTGCTCAAGTTAATTGGGTATGTGGATAACATGACCAGACTGAAATTTTCCTTAGGTCAAGAGTTGGCCACGAATGTGATTCTGGAGTCATTTTCAAAAGCATATAGCATGTTTGTCATGAAGTACAACATGAATAATTTTGATAATCCATTGTCAGAATTGTTTGGCATTTCGAGAATTACTAAATCACACAAGAAGAAAGATAATCATAAATATATGATGATGATCAATGGGAAAGGAAAGTCCAAAGGGGAAGGCAAGCTCAAGAAGAGTTCTAAAGCAAATAAGAAACCCAACTCTTCTGCACTTAAAGAAAAGGGTGAAGTGAATAAGGAAGGGGTTTTCTACCACTATCACCAGCATTGACATTGAAGATGAAATGTCCTCTTCATTTAGTGGAACTCAAGAAGAAGAAGTAGGAGATATAGATCTCTAGTTTAGGATCTGAGAAGTAAGCTAGATAAGATAGAATTCTGTTGAGCAAGAGATGTTGCAACTTTAGTTAGAACTTGTTATTTATCTCATCCTAGTGAGCATGTAATAGAATTATTGAATTGCTATTATGTATCTAACATTAACTGAAACATATTATATATATATATATATATATATATATATATATATACTTATACTATTTACTACACGTGCTTTGCAAGTGATTTTTTTTTTGCAAAGTCTACAATAATTATTTACTCATAAGGAGATGTGAATTTTAGGTTCATTTCTAAGATTTCACTCATATATTGCAAGATCATACTTAAAGTGTGTAGTTATGATATATAAACGTAAAAGTTTGGAGTTTACTCAGGTGATTATTTGAAAAAATTGCTAATTGAATAACATTGAGAGGAGCAAATTGAAAATCATATTTGAATTCATTTTGAATAATGAGACAAAAAATGTAATAAATCTTTTATATAATGTTCTATGTGATACAACCTTGTTTGTTGGTCATACTAAATGTAACCTTTTTGTGTTTAAAAATCTGGTCATAGATGATAGTAATTTTACTCATAGGAAAAAAGATTATGAATATGCGTGTTTGAATGCTTATGTTGCACAATGACACAATATCATGGTTAAGTTGTAGCACAGGAAATTCATCACTTCCTAGTGCTTAGTAAAAGCATGTGAATGAGAAGAAGATGATGATTGTGATAGAGTGTGGTTTTTCATATCAATTTTTATTTCCTCCTATAGTATTGACCACATTGGGACAAAGAGTGATAAATATACCCACATCTCATCCACATGTGATGTCACAATTAATGATTAGCTTTCTTTTTTGGACTATAAGTATGAAGACTGAGCTACATCAAATATTGAATTTTATGTTAATTTGCCAAGTAAAGACCATCTTTTCTACAATTAGCTTATGCATCTGTAGACTACCATGCTTGTAGGAGTTTCATGTAGAGCAAGTGACAAAGGACATGTGGAGCAAGTGGCTAAGGACATGTATTCAATATGACTTCTTTGTTGCAATCAGATGTTATATTTAAATATTGAAGTTATTCAATGGGGATGACTATAAGAAAAAAATAGAAAGAAAGACTATAAGAAAAAAATAGAAAGAAACCCCACTGAACGTATTTCAACTCTTGCATCTATCAATTCAATTCCATATTACATATTGTTATGATAAAACACAAAAACATTTTATATTACGAATTGAAATAAACAAAAGGAATTCATTTTATTGACGATTAAAAACATCATGGAAAAGAATCCCAATTAAGAAAGTTTATTTATCATACTGTGATGGATGTGATCGTCTCATAGAGATGAGAGACCCTATTATTAGTTATGCTTATAGTTAAATAAACAAGTAGTTTAACGAGTACAAATGTATAACAAATAGTAAACAATAGAGCATGTGAAACAATATAGAAGACCAAAGTCCATTTTACTGAGTTGAAAACCACAAGTTTAATGTAAAGATGGATTCAGATGGTGGCTAGCAGTGGCAGATTCTGTAAGACTGGGAGGGGCCACGCCCTTCTCACCAAGATTTTTCAAAATTAGTGAATATGATTGGGTTTAAAGTTGTTAATTAATCTACCTTATCACATTTGACCATTCTAATTTGATACGGCCCCTCCAAGAGTTTTTCATTGATAGTTCTTTTATACTTTCCAAGTTAAACATACAATAAAATTCTTTATTGTTTTAACTCCTTTATGAGATTTATTCACTAAATTAATGCATTTGTAGATTCTTTTTCAGTTTGTGCTGCTTTTACATAAAAGGAATTTATTGTGTTATTGCCTATTACAATTTCTATTCCATTTTGAGTTTTAAAAATTAATGAATATGGTTTGGTTAAAAGGTGCTAATTAGTCTACTTTATTTCGTTGATAATTTCTTATTTGATAAGCTCTCCCAAAGGGTTTCCATTGATGGTTCTTTTATTTTTCCAAGTGAAATAATGTAATACAAATCTTTATCATTTTGAATCCTCTCGGACAATTACTCAGTGATTTAATGCACTCATAGATTTCTTTTCAGTTTGATTTTCTTTTACAATTGCGAAGAGGATTTATTATGGTATTACCTTTTACAATTTGTATTCTATTTTGATTTTTTAGTGTAATTTTCCTCTCTCTTCTTGCTCTTTTGATAATTATCGTTATGCAAAATAACAACATAAATAAAGAAAGCAATGGGACTGTATAAATCTATTCATAAATTCTAAAATTGAATGTGTCAGACTCCATATTTTGTTAAACAAGCATTAACATGACTTGTTAGATATCGGTAGGCATGGATATTTTCAAGTGGAGTTCCATATCATTATTCAAACTTCACTTTCAATATTGTTTAAGCAACCAACACAATCTTTGAAAATTGGTTGGCTCTACTTTTTCGAACACACGTAGATGTGCACAACAACACAGATCAAAGATAAACAAAATCGATCCTTATGTCAAATATTTGGCTTGTTTTTTCATTATTCACCGTTCACATATCATGGAGTGACAAAAACTTCTTGTAAGTCATTTTGTCATTGATTTTTTTTATCATATGTGTTGTTTTATATAACTTGCTTATTTGCCTCGATAACCATTGAAATTTTATTTATATTAACTTTGCATCACAGTAGCATAACTTACAATATATAACTGTTGAAAGTTTATCTTTTATTTTAAGTATGACACATCTGATTTCAATGATCAATAAAAAGTTGATCTGACATAATAACTTTGTCATTTCATGGAACATGCTCCTACCAATCCAGAATTTATGAACCTTTTGGATATTTAATATTTATGTTGTGCTCTAGTAAAAGTTGAAAAATAAACAAAATCCACTTATTGCTACATATTGCTTGATAGATTGATCCGTCCAATTTTGACTCTTCTAATCTCCATAGCCACAACAGAACGTGCATTCTCAGTGATGAAACTTATTAAACAAAATTACGCAACAAATTAGAAGATGAATTTCTCGTTAATAATTCTATTGACCATATTGAAAGATGGATTGTAAAGTCATTCAACACTAATTCTATTATTTTGGACTCCAAGAACAATAAAGGAAGAATGCAATATTTATAAATTTTAGAGTTATATTGTGTCATTAATTTCATTATATTTTCTTTTGTAATCTAAGTGTTGCTGCCTCCTCTAGCTCCTCCAAACCTTTCTTGGATTCTAGCGAAGGTGTGTGTGGGCGCTTGACTGTGATTGTCTCCTCACTAGAATGTATCAGCCATCTCAGTGACGTTGTGAAATGGGCGAGCGAATCGGCTAACACATTCTGACTTCTGGGAGACATGAGTGACCTCCTTGAATTTCAGAATTCAGGATTGCGTAAACTTAGCGTACTTGGATAGTCTTGTATCACGGGTACGAGACTTGCCAAGAGTTTGGTGGATCACAAGTTGGGAATCTCCTACCAAGGTGAGAAACTCCACTCCAAGATCGAGTGTGTGTGTCAACCATAGAATTCTGATATTCGGTCACATTGTTGATTCCTTTTCAGTCGCTTCCGCTGATGTTCCTTACCTGCTCATTCTTCATTTGACCGGATACGAGAAAGTTCCCCACCGCTTAGAAATCTGGCTCATTCGTGCGAGATCTTCTTCCCGTCAAAGAGAGGCCTCCATCCTTGATGAGATGAATCTCTACACGTTACCAAAGGAAGTCAAAGTAGCAACTCATCACCAAGATTTCTTCAATCTCCTCCAGACAGCTACCAGATCAAGCACCATCCACTCCCCGTATATAGGGATAGTAGAGGTATTGGAAATGACTCGAGCGATAGAGAGAGGAACTAAGTGGCTCGACCTTCAGGGAGAGGTATTGGAAATGACTCGACTGAAAGGAGAGGAATGACGACCTTTGGAATGAGTCACAACACAAGGTTCCAAACCAAACCAAACATATATATCATATATTGATAAGGAATGATATCCTTATCCTACACATTCTAAAAAAATTGGCTAGGAAAGTACCTTATTTGTAGAGGATTCAGGCAAAGTACCATATATCGAAGGAATTAAGATCTATAGAGATAGATCTAGAAATCTTGTGGACCTAATTGAGAGTGCATACATTGGGAAAATGTTGAAGGGGTTCACTATGTAGGACTCAAAGAGAGAAATTTTTCCATGTCCCATAGAATTATTCTCTCTAGAGCCTAGCTTTTGATTTTTTGTGAAGAATGGGAATGCATGAGTAAGATGTCATATGCATTCACAATTGGATCTACCATGTATGTAATGTTATGGAGTCATCCTCTTGTCTTGTATGTATTGGACATGACGAGTGAATATTAGTTATATTTTAGTAAAGGTCACTAGATTTTCATAAAGAACATCCTTGAGTACTTGAGAAGCACTAAGGATTAGTTCCTTGTTGATGGTTGTAAAGAAGTGAGATCAGTTCTCTACGAATAAAAAGTGGTATGTAAAAAGTCTAATGAATAGTAGTAGAAGTTAAAACTTTGACTATATTCAATTTAATAAAGAGTACATACATTTTCCTAATAAGGGTGTACATGCTTCATACAAATAAAGGATCTAAAGTAGAGGGAAACTCAACTACATCAATATGTCTCCAATACAATAACTTAATAAATGGTCCATGATGGAAGGATGAACTCATTTTCCTAGTCTTAGGCTGGTTCACCATGCTCTTATTATGCACTCTGATCGTAAACCTGGGTGGTTGGGACCACCCAGTAAGAGGAGAATAAAGTATGTGGGAAATTAAATGAACAAGGACATTTAATTGTTTAAAATATGGAGTAAAGATTTACTAGGCTAAGAGGTTTCAAGAGTATGAGGCAAGTAAATAATTAAGAATTCTGCTAAGTCAAGTAATAATAAAGTTGCATGCATGATATAATATGACTACATTAAATTAATATAGGCAAACCTCGACCTCTAGGTGAGGGAGAATTTACAAATTCCTAAGAACTTGAATATATATAAAATGGGGAGAATTATCACATTCTCTTGGTCAAATTTACACATGCCCACTTATAAGATGTATGCTACATTAGTTAATACATTTATATCATCATGCTTGAAAAATTTAATGGCAGACTTAAGAATTTGAACTCTTTGCAAGTGGAGTCCAAGACCCTAGAATAATTAAAGTGAAATAAACAAGAATTGTTGAAACTAATGTATAAGCTCATGCCTCATTGGGAAAGTAGGGTTGGATAAAACATGCCCAACTTAGGGTTTAGAATGTACATATAAAAATAGGATTGCACATATCTCTTTTCACACATAAAGTTTAACTTGAATAGTATAATTTGGTCCACAAAGCCAACTTTTCATCCTAGAAATTTGTTATGTATGTTAGCCAAGTCAAAGTGAACATATTCATTCATATTATATTTTTATATCATTCTTACCCAATTCTCAATTATCTAATATCATGTTAGGGTTTATGATTTTAATCTTTGTTGAGAGAATATGTGGTTTTATATATTTATCTTAGTTCTAATTACTCATCTTTAGTCACATAAGTCTATGAACTCGTATATATATGTCGATAATAATATATATTCTTCCAATACATTTAACGATGTCATTTTCTTCTCTATAATGTGAATCCTTATTATTCCTAACATCATGTTACCATTTATATTGGTGTAAGTATATTCCACATGAATATCTCTTAGGTTCACTAATATTAACATGCTTTGAGACAACTAACATGTCATCTAGATATATGTTTATAGAATTATATTCTTTTACACATTATTATCTTTTTCACCATTTAATTCATAAGAAGACAATATAGTTGGATATGTTCCATAATTATATTTGTATTTATAATTACCATCTATTACATAAATATGTATTTGTGTATCTAGGGTTTTGTTGAAACATGATTATCATAGTTCTTGAAAATCTATGTGTAGTATTAAAATGTTACTCATCTTATATATAATCTTCCAAGATTAGTTGAGCCATGACATTAAAGATTATAATAAGGCAACATGCTTGATGTGGTATTTTGAACGCACTAATAAACTTACTCGAGGTGGAAATCCTCGAGCTTTTACCAAAACCAAACTGCAATAATACCACTCGCAAGCGGACGAGTCTTATCGCAGTATAGTTAAGGATCGAACCCAAACGACAACGTTTTTAAGAATCTTTGTCAATCAAATCTTGTTCAAGTAAAACTAATATTTAGAACGATTGGTTGATTTGAGGTTAATTAAACTAATTGCAAGAAAGTAAAAGCTGAATTAAAGTTGGGTTTAGATCAATGATATGGAATCACTGGGATGGTACCGGGTTTCACCACCGCTACACATGCAAACATATTCAATCAAAAAACAAACCAGGCAAGATATATCAATCCAGCTGGAGCTGTTGCAGAACCCCCCGTTAGGGCGTTAGGTTCGCATAAACATCACCTTACAGATCAGATGTCTCATCACCAACCAGATCATTTACTTACGGCTCTGAAGAAATCCCATTCTATTTCTAGTTTGGGAGTCAACCACATTAATCGATAAGCAAGCAAGTGATAGATCTACGAACCAACATCGACAATAAACAAAGAAGATACAAAATCCAACTAAGGTTGTGGCCCTCCCTGAGGGATGTTTAGACCACAGAAGCGTCACCGATGGCTAGATGTCTCGTCCCCTCACAGATCATGCACTTTCAACCTCAAGGAATCATATCAGAAGTTCTTGTCAAAGAGTCGAACTTTGTAAACCGCCATTCTATCCCACATATAGAAAATTTCACAATATAGGAGAGAACAAGACGAAAGCAAGTAGATAATCAACTACGAACGTACCAACTAATAATGAAATGGAAAGTTATACACATTTCCATGGAGAGTTTAACAAAGAACATGATTTGCATGAGCAGCGGGGCTAGTCCTCACACCCCAGCGAAAAGGTACTACTCGCTCATGATGTGAGAAACAAGAAGAATGAGAAAGAGAGAGGAATCCACCATGAACTCGGTGCAGAAGGTAGTCGCAGCTCGGTGAAGAAGATACAACCTTCTACATTGTGTCGGAGCAGATCTGGGCACGAACGGGAGTTACCAAGATAGACCAGACAGTCTCCCTCGCTCCGTCTCCCTTCTCTCTTTCGCCTCCTTAGTTGCAGCACAGGCAATGGGTGGAATGAAATTGGCGCGGACTGGACTGGATTTGAATCGGACCTGTATACAGGCAGCCTGTCGGCGTCCCAGAACTGATGTCCAAGTAAGGACCCTTGGGATCCTATTTATAGGCACAAGACTGACCCCAAACGGTCTTGGATAAAAAGAGACCAAACGGTATGTTGTTGTTATGGGCAAACGGTCTGGCCAAAAAAAATCTTCTCCAAACGGTCCTTTCTGCTTTGAATTTTTCATGCGGTTTGCTCCCAACGGTCTGGGCAAATGATCCTGGATAGAGGTAAACGGTTTGTAAACCATTTGCTATCAAACAGTCTGCAAAGCGTGACTGCACATGTGGTTTCCTCCAAACGGCCTTCAGATCTGAGGTCAAACGGTCTGTGATGTTTTCTCCAAGCGGTCTTCAGGTATGAGGCCAAACAGTCTGCAATGTTTCCTCCAAATGGTCTTCAGATCAGTCTGTAGACCGTTTGCCTGACCATGCAATCTTCACAAAAAGGGGCAAATGGTTTATATCCCTGGCCTTCGTTCGGCTGATGTGGGGGCAGTAGGTGCGGCATAGCTTCTTGGACTAAGATGGGCGTCATCCTGGAAGTAGGTCTGGCGGCATTGCTGCTCTCTGGCAGAGATGCAGATTGCTGTTGCAATGGTGAAGATGGTGAGAAGAAGAAGAAAGGAGGGCGGCGCAGCTACATGTTGTGGTAGAATCGGAGCTACTACTTGACGGGGCGGATCCCTAAGAACAAGGCGCCGCCGGATCCGGATGTATTTGAAGAAGAAAAGTGCTCCTTGGTAGAAGTACAGAGGTAGAAGACGATGCACCACGGTCGTGGCATGGTACCATGGTCGTGGCGATGCCACTGTCCCATGGCTGTGCGCCTTGCACGGGCGAGGTCAGTGAGAAATCAGGCTCTGTTGGCGTTGTGCCACAACCGTGGTGTGACACCACAGTCGTGGTGAGGTAGCTGCCACACGGTCGTGCTGCCTCGCACGGGCGTGGCGAGTGAGAGGGGGTCGATGCAGGTAGGGTGCCACGGTCGTGGCTCGTTGACCATGGTCGTGGGGAGTGAAAGCTCAGGTCTACCATGATCGTGGTTGCATCACACGGTCGTGGTGATGGAAGAAGACCACGACCGTTTTGGACCTCCATGGTCGTAGTTAGGACTCTACTTCGCGACCTTGAGTTCATGCACTGCTCGATTCCTTGTGGCTGAGTGATGCCTCCAATCGGTCTCTGCTGCTCAAAATGGTCTTAAGACCGCATGGGCTCAAACGGTCTTGAGACCGCATGTGCTCAAACGGTCTTGAGACCACATGGTCTCAAACGGTCTTATGACCGCATGGGCTCAAATGGTCTTGAGACCACATGTGTGGAATTTATTGGTTAGATATCTTGATCAGAGCCAGAGATGAAGGTGGACCTTGACTACTTGTTCAGCTTTGCCAAAACCTGCATTAAATGAATGATGTTTAGTTAAAATCTTGATAATCGAATCAACTAAGTAGCTTTTCATATTATGATTCATATTGAGTGAAATAGTATGTATAGAGTTGAATTGGTCCCGAAGTGATTATTGAATTTCATGATGAATATATATTTATCAAAATACCCTGAACTTAAACGTTGCTCATCCTCGAGTAACACAAAATCTGAAATAGTCACCAAATGAATACTTTCAATTCGTGTGATTGCTTCATCTTCACATCATGAATGTTTTCTTTTTTCTCAACATGACTCAGTATCTCAACCTCATGAGACCACAAAACACATCTTACCATATCTTTGTTCCTGAGTTCATTTTCCAAAATCACTTCCTCCTCACCTTTTCCAACAACAAGCATGTCAAAGAGTTTTGTAAGAGTTCAGAGACACCCACAGAACAACAAGTGTGCATTTGATCTGACATTGGTGTTTTCTAGGATAGGGTAGGCAATCATTATACCATTAGGTAGAAAAGGGAGTGAAAGGTGGTATGGAAGGAAGAATTAAATCTCTCCTCTATTTGACTCGAGATTTTTAATTGCTTTGCAATTTCATTTATTGCATTTTTTTGTGCGAATCTCTCCTCTATTTGACTTGAGATTGCATTTCTTTTTGTGTGCACTTTGGCATATTTTTGTTTGTAAATCTCTCCTCTATTCAACTCGAGATTGCATTTTTGGTGGTACGTCCCTATTTATTTGTGAGGGGTATGGAAGAAGCAGATATAGAGGGAAGTGGTGTGCCACCCCGAACTTAGGGTTTGGTACTATTTTGGCTATTTTTGTTGCTTTTTGATGGATGGAGGGGTACGAAGATGATAGAAGAAGTGTAGAAGAGAGTTCAGATCAGAATGCAACTTGATTTACAATTCAGTGCACCGGGTTGTTCTCTTTACCAGTCTATGCTCAAATAATGACTTGATGAGGATCCAGTGGGGAATCCATGCTATTGTTCCACAAATCAGTTAGGAAGCCTGACGTGTTTGATCCCTATCAGTTTGACAGACACTTATCATTTTTGCAAAAGTACCATGATGTTAGGAATCATAAGATTCACAAGATGATTTCAATCAAAAGGCTTGTTTCAAAAAGTGGTCCTTCGAGCGGCTTCGCTGAGTTGGAGCTTCAGAGTATACTGGAACGGCTGACCCCGCGGATGCATATATGTGGCTGACAAGTCTTGAGAAGGCTTTCCTAATCCTTGACAACCACGAAGAAGACAAGGTAAGGCATCCTGACTACCTTTTGAAAGGTAGTGCTGGTCACTGGTGGACCATCGAGGAGGAGAAGCAGCCCGGTGAGGCGATTTGTTGGGAAGTTTTCCGGCGTGAGTTCGTCACTAGGTACTTTCCCAAGACATACATGGATGAAAAGATCTGTCAGTTTGAGAACCTGCGGCAGGGAACGATGAACATCACCGAGTATGAAGGCAAGTTCATGGATCTGCTGAGGTTTTGTCCTCATATGGCGGCAACATATGAGAAGCAGATCAGACGCTTTGAGAAAGGTATGAGTGCTGAATTGACAACACTTGTCTCTGCATTGGAAAACCGGGAGCGGTTCGCTACGTTTGTGGAATCTGTTCAAAGGATTGAGGGGTCTGTAAGGGAGAGAAGAGGATCTATACATCATCAAGGATCTGCTCAGTCTCAAGGGCAAAAGTCTGGAAGCTTTAAGAAGCCGAGATTTTCTGCACCACCAGCATCATCTAGATTCCATGCCCAGACGCAAAGGACGACGAGTAGGGATAGGGATCGTAGTGACTTTCCAAGTGGAACCCCCGACATGGCATCGACATCGGCAACTGGATCTCGCAGACCCTATCTTGCTCCCAGGATATGTTATCAATGTAGACAACCGGGACATCTAATAAAAGATTGTCCAAATGGGAATATGACGACGACACAACCCCAGGGGCAGAGTCAACAGGGCTCTCAAGGAAGGCAATTTCCTAGTAATGATCGAGGGCGTGGATTGACATTTCAGACATGTCAGATTAAATAGCCTCATTTTGATGCTCAATAAGAAAATAGATGTTTTTGAACTTCCTCTTACCAGTCCTATAAGGACACAAAGGAGAAGAAAAATTTATCCTTTTCTAAATATTTCTTAAAAATGCTCAGTAATCTCTCTTATCTATGTAATAAAAGATAAGATATGGGAGTAATGCCTGGAGAAAACCCTAGAATGAAGAATCCTGTGTGAATACTGATGTGAAAAAAATGTGGGAAGGGATAGAAAAATAAAATGCATACTACCTACTCTCAGTAATTGTATACCCTAGCCAGGTATATGATTATTGTGGACAAGGCAAGTATGGAGCTCTTAGATTGTTATCTCTCTGATTACGCTGATGAGGTAATCATTTTGAAACAATCTAGAGAGTATAACATTCCTAAGTGAGAAAAGCTAAGTGAACATTCCTAAGTGAGAAAAGCTAAGTGAACATTCCTAAGTGAGAAAAGCTAAGTGAACATTCCTAAGTGAGAAAAGCTAAGTGAACATTCCTAAGTGAGAAAAGCTAAGTGAACATTCCTAAGTGAGAAAAGCTAAGTGAACATTCCTAAGTGAGAAAAGCTAAGTGAACATTCCTAAATGAGAAAAACTAAGTGAAAATTGTCAATTAAACAGGAAGAGCTGAGTGAGAATTCCAAAATGAGAAAAACTAAGTGAATATTCTCAAAGCTAAGTGAGCATTCCTAAATGAGAAAAACTAAGTGAAAATTCTCAATTAAATAGGAAGAGGTAAGTGGACATTCCTACATAGGGAGAGCTGTGTGAACATTCCCAATTTTGAGAAAAAGCTAAGTGAACTTTTCCCAGACAAATGAAAGATGCATAGTAGACAGATGATGCAATACAGTTGACCAGATCAGAGTTCGGCAGTGACAAGCGTGATGGGTTACGTGAGTCCGAGGATGGGCTAGATCGCTATCGTGACGGGATAGTGGCCCCAGATGCTGATGAGCTAAGGAAGTTGGTGCTTGAGAGAGAGCACACACATCGAGTTGAAGAAGGATGTAGCTGAGTGTGTAGCACAGGATAGGCGGAGGTCTTATGCAGACAATCGCCGACGAACTTTGGAATTCCAGGTAAAAGAGACAAAGTGTATCTCAAGTCTCACCGTGGAAAGATGTGCTAAGGTTTGGTCGGAAGGGTAAGTTGGCACCCAGATATATGGAGCCTTACCTAGTTACAGCACGTGTAGGAAAGGTAGCTTATGAGTTAGAGTTGCCTCCAGAGTTGCACAGGTTGCATCCAGTGTTCCATGTTAGTATGTTGAAGAAAAGTCATCCAGATTCAGGTATCGTGATGTAGCCAGTTGAGATTGAACTTGATGTAAAGGTGACCTACGAGGAAGGTCTTGTGGCGATTCTTGACAGAAGAATCAAGAAGCTAAAGAAAAAGGACCTGGCTCTTGTGAAGGTTCTTTGGTAGCATCATGGCATTGAGGAAGCCACATAGGAGCTTGAGGAAGAGATGAGGAGGAAGTATCCCTCGCTTTTCTCTTCGGATTTCGGGGATGAAATCCCTAAAAGGGGGTTAGATTGTAAGGACCCTGACCTGCGTTTAGGGCTTACCCTGTTTGTTTTGCTTAATCTTGATGGTTTGATGCTTGCTAATCACCTTTGAGTGGTGATTAGGGTTTGGTTGTGCTTTGTTGAGGGTGGAGGGTGCTACTTGCAATTAACCCAAGTCTGGGGTTTTGGGAGCAAGTTTGTCACCTTGAGAGGTGTTCTTCTCTCTCTTTGCTTCCTATAGGGTTGAGTGGAAGGCTTGGGCTTGTTGTTTGAGTTCTTTGGACCTTTGTTGAGCTTGTTTGGGCCTTGGAGTTCCTTGTTTGGGCTTGCTTGGGCCTTGTGTCGGCCAAGTGGAGCTTGTGTCGGCCTAGAGTGGAGCTTGTTTCGCCCATGGTTCTTGGGCCAACCTTGGTCATGTTTGGAAGACACATGGAGCAAATCTTGGACAAGTGTCCTATGGCTTGCAAGAGTGGTGGCTTGAGTTGGTGGACATGTGTTCCTTGGGTGGACGACACCTAGCATAGAACAACCTTGGTTTCTCCTCCTTCCTCATCTATATAGGTGGTTCCTTCCTTAGCTTGAGGTCCCTTTAGTTCCTCTCCCCCTTGTGCACGACACACCCTTCCTTTCCTTTGCTTGGTGGCCGACACACCCTTGTGTGAACAGCTTGGAGGTCGAGACACCCTTGGAGTTGAAGAGAGGAGGTCGATACACATCCTTGGAGGAGCTAAGGTGGCTGATACCCTTGGAGCTTGAAGTGCGTCTTCTTCCTTGGAGCTTAAGGTGGGTCACATGACTCAAACCCTAACTACTCTACTCTCCTTTCAATATATGTTTGCTTTAATCTTGCCCTTGCACGTTTGGAGTTGTTCCTTAGTTATCTTGCATGTTGGCCGATCCTTATGTTAGGGTTTACGAGAGAAACACTCCTTTCTCCCATTGGTCTAGATGAGTGAGCTTGAGCTCTAATGCCATGAGCAACACCCCTCTTTCCTACCCGATTGAGGTGAGCACATGACTTAGTGGCTTGAGCAAGACTCTCTTCTCACCTTGGGCAAGATGGTGAGCTCATTTAGATGGCTTGAACCTTGGTCGAGATGTGTGGGGAGGTGCTTCCTGACAGCCCTTGCCCTAGTTTCCCCTTGCACGGTTTTGAGTGAGAAAAGCTCCTCTTTTATGCCTTGAGCGGGTGAGCACTCTGGCTCTGCTCGCCCGATGGGTTGCACGCTCAGGAAGCTCAGTGCTGTCTCACCCGATATAGCCCTGCTCGCCCAGTAGTTCCACTCACCAGTGTTTGTTGCTCGCCCTACTCTCTTTGGCTCGCCCGACATAACCTTGGCTCGCTCTGTAACCCTGCTCGCCCTGCTTTTGTTGCTCAACTATATACCCTGCATGCCCCTGTGTCGCCCGGCAGCTTTGGCTCGCTTGATAGTTCTGCTCGCCCAACGACTTGCTTGCCCGACATTAGCTGTGTCGCCCAGTGTTGTTGCTCGCTCGGTTTCCCCCTGACACACCCTACTCGCTTATGTCTTGGCTCGCCCGGCACACGTGTCGCTCAACACCTAGCTCTGCTCCCTCGGCCCCAGCTTGTGTCGCCCAATACCTGATCACCCAGTTCTAGCTGGCTCGCCCGATACTACTGCACGCCCGACACCCTCTGCGCTTGTCGCCTGGCAGGGCTACTCGCCCATGCTCTACCCTGCTCACCTGTTTGCTTTGCATGTTTGCTAACCCTGCCCGCTTAGTGTGTCTGCTCGCCCGACACATTATTTGCTCACCCGATAGGGTTTAGATAGGGATGGGTCTGCCCGGGATGGCTTTTAGTGAGGGATGTTAGTGTCTCTTGTGAGGGCACGGCCTATCATGAAAGGATGACATGTCGACTATGGTTTTACGATGGCTCGTTCCTTATGAATGATATTTATGTTTCCTTTAAAAGCTAAATGTGATCTTGAGCATGTATTAGGGTTACTTGATGATGTGCTTACATGTGAACATTAAGATGCGGCCTGAATATAATTATTGTGGTCACTTTATGATGGCAATATACTTAACCCTAATTGGCATCTTATATAGTTCCTTGATTATTCCCATGGTTATTAACCATGCAGGTAACGCATAGCCAGGTGAAGGGCTATGAGGGATGGTTATATGAGATTACAGTGAGGACAGGAGTATTATGATTAATGTTGATCATAATGATAATGGTAATAATGACAGTAATAATATGCATGAAGTAATCCTCGTACTTAATCGTTAAATGAGATTGGTGACAACTACATTAGTAGCTTGCATAATGTGGCTAAGTGGCAGTTACATTAATAGTTGCTTAATGATATAGTAATGAAGATAATAGTAAATGATGATGATGATAATAGTAATACTGGTATCAAGAGTAGTAACGCCATGATATTGATATGAGTCTTATGCTTACTTGTTAATGATAATGGTTAATTAGTAGTGCATTAATGGGTGCTTAATGATAAAGATAATAATGATGATAGTGGAGGGTAATAGTAATGATATTGGTAACAATAGTAGTTGCCTTATATACATCATTGTTATATAAAGTGAATACATTGACTAGTTGTATAATCCTGAGATAAGGGTAAGCATGATTATGGTACAATGTGCTTAACACGCTTGATCATCAAGTAGTGTAATATTGATAAATAGATTATCTTAATGATAACTCATGATAGTGAGCATATCCCTTATGTTGAATCTGTGGCTATTGGGTATTCTAACCATGCAGGTGATGTGTAGCCATGAAAGGGGGCTATGTGACCTATGTGATGAGTAACATTACCTTGACATTTGTTCTAAGAGTTTATATATGTAATGTGTTGGTCCCATGATGATGAGGTGAGCCTTGAGAGGCAATGACAGTACATGAGGAAGGATTGATATCCTATGCTATGTGATGATCCTTGATATGGATCTGGATGGTTGACAAGAGGCCAAGTAGTAACATGTGATGCTGGATCCTTGTGATGGATCAGGTTGATGAGGTTTCAATAAGAATATAATGTCCTTTATTTTCTGTTATATCTTGCATGATTATAACTTGGTTGAATCCTGCAATCCATCTAAAAGATACAAATTAATTATAGTGGAACCATATTATGTAGTATACCCTGACCGTAGATCCATCATAGTCGATAGCTGATGATGATAGACGAGTTGCCTATGGGTTAACCCGGAACGCATATCGTTGAATGTGTGGGTTTGCCTGATAGTGAGAAGGTGAGACTTCATCTTCGGTTGTAGACTCTAGGGCGTGGTTTCGGGTTCGTAACCCAGCTATGTGATGAGCATGGTGAACAGGCCCATGGCTCAGGACAGCTATGTGATGAGCATAGTGAACAGGTCCGTGACTCAGGATAGGTGTCTTGGGAGCATGAATACGTTCATGGCTCAGAGTGCGGTTCATTTCCTTAAGGTATAATAACATACGTATTGCTGTTATATAATAATTCCTAAGACATTGATAGAACAATGGTTAAGGCCTCGACTACGTTGTTAATCTGTTATATCTGCAGTTACTTCTACATTCTTCAGGAGATGTGACAATATAACTTGTTCTAATAAGCATAACACCTAGTGATATATCTTACCTTGCTAATCATGTTCTATTGAGAAATATTTGGTTACATGCTTTTGTACAGCTGGTGAGTTTATCGGTAAGAATAGCTTTGTTTTACATAAACTGCTCCTGTTATACATCTTATCAGTTAACTATTGTTATAGCTTTATCTTGTTGAGGTTCTGTAGTTGCGGTGGGAAGTTATGTTTCCCGCTGGGACAATGTTCGATTGTCTCACTCCGTTGGTTTACACCCTTTTTAGGTGGTCGAGCTAGTCGTGGTGGTGGTTGTGGTGTTGCGGTGGAGCAGCCTGACAAGAAGTAGAAGGCAAGCGATGGATATGCTGCTGTTTTGGATGTTTTGTCGTAGAGTCTAGAGTCATCCCTGTACTCTTAGGTCCTTGGCGGTGTTTTGACGATGTTTTTCGATGTATGACCGAGATCATTTGTATATCCTGCTGATGGCCAGATGTGGGCCTTTATATGTATGAACAGGTGGCAAACTCATGGTTATGACAGGACAGCTGTTGCTCTAAGCTGTGGACATGTATCTAGGCTTGTATGGATATGTATATAACATGTTTTCTTGCAGGATATGGACTAGAATGTAATATGTTTCTCAGTTTATCAGTTTTCAGAAGTCGGTTTTAATTAACCCGTGTTTTTGATAAGCTGTGGTTGTGGTGATTTCCGCACGTTTTCGCGTAACACCTCGTTATCTGTATGATAATGGGATGTGTTGCCACAAGTTTGGTATCAGAGCTTTAGGTTCGCTGAGTCTACAGGGATCTAGGACTAGCTGTGTTTGTTCTTATGTGTTTTCCAGATTTTCTCATAGACATCTTCTGCCCTCAGCGGAAGAAAAGCCAACATGTCTGGAAACCACGAAGAACTCGCTGTTGAACACAGCGATGCTGCATCTGTTGATGGAGCAGTAGGTCAGGCACATGAAGATCGGGTGCCTGAGGTCCCTCAACCTGACCCAGCCATACTTGAACATCCTGCCTGCCAACAGCTTATGGGGCAGTTAATGGAGACGATGAATCTCATGGTTGAGTGATTACCAGTGCCTCCTCCGTGAGCACAGGTTCCTCATGGAGAAGCATTGGGTATTGGGAAGACCTTCGAGCGGCTTCGCCGATTTGGAGCTTCGGAGTATACTGGAATGGCTGACCCCGCAGATACAGATCTGTGGCTAACAAGTCTTGAGAAGGCTTTCCTAATCCTTGACATCCCCGAAGCAGACAAGGTAAGGCACACTGACTACCTTTTGAAAGGTAGTGCTGGTCACTGGTGGACCATCGAGGAGGAGAAGCGGCCAAGTGAGGCGATTTGTTGGGAAGTTTTTTGGCGTGAGTTCGTCACCAAGTACTTTCCCAAGACATACCTGGATGAAAAGATCTGTCAGTTTGAGAACCTGCGGCAGGGAACGATGAACATCACCGAGTATGAAGCGAAGTTCATGGATCTGCTGAGGTTTTGTCCTCATATGGCGGCAACAAATGAGGAGCGGATCAGACGCTTTGAGAAAGGTCTGAGTGCTAAATTGACAACACCTGTCTCTGCATTGGAAAACTGGGAGCGGTTCGCTACGTTTGTGGAATATGTTCAAAGGATTGAGGGGTCTGTAAGGGAGAGAAGAGGATCTATACATCATCAAGGATCTGTTCAGTCTCAAGGGCAAAAGTCTGGAAGCTTTAAGAAGCTGAGATTTTCTGCACCACCAGCATCATCTAGATTCCACGCCCAGACGCAAAGGACGACGAGTAGGGATAGGGATCGTAGTGACTTTCCAAGTGGAACCCCCGACATGGCATCGACATCGACAAATGGATCTCGCAGACCCTACCTTGCTCCCAGGATCTGTTATCAATGTAGACAACCAGGACATCTAATAAAAGATTGTCCAAACAGGAATATGACGACGACACAACCCCAGGGGCAGTGTCAGCAGGGCTCTCAAGGAAGGCAGTTTCCTAGTAATGATCGAGGGCGTGGATGGACGTTTCAGACAGGTCAAATTAAATAGCCTCATTTTGATGCTCAATAAGAAAATAGATGTTTTTGAACTTCCTCTTACCAGTCCTATAAGGACACAAAGGAGAAGAAAAATTTATCCTTTTCTAAATATTTCTTTAAAATGCTCAGTAATCTCTCTTATCTGTGTAATAAAAGATAAGATATTTGAGTAATGCTTGGAGAAAACCCTAGAATGAAGAATCCTGTGTGAATACTGATGTGAAAAAAATGTGGGAAGGTATAGAAAAATAAAATGCATACTACCTACTCTCAGTAATTGTATACCCTGGCCAGGTATATGATTATTGTGGACAAGGCAAGTATGGAGCTCTTAGATTGTTATCTCTCTGATTACACTGATCAGGTAATCATTTTGAAACAATCTAGAGAGTATAACATTCCTAAGTGAGAAAAGCTAAGTGAACATTCCTAAGTGAGAAAAGCTAAGTGAATATTCCTAAGTGAGAAAAGCTAAGTGAACATTCCTAAGTGAGAAAAGCTAAGTGAACATTCCTAAGTGAGAAAAGCTAAGTGAACATTCCTACGTGAGAAAAGCTAAGTGAACATTCCTAAGTGAGAAAAGCTAAGTGAACATTCCTTAGTGAGAAAAGCTAAGTGAACATTACTAAATGAGAAAAACTAAGTGAAAATTCTCAATTAAACAGGAAAAGTTGAGTGAGCATTCCTAAATGAGAAAAACTAAGTGAATATTCTCAAAGCTGAATGAACATTCCTAAATGAGAAAAACTAAGTTAACATTCTCAATTAAATAGGAAGAGCTAAGTGGACATTCCTACATAGGGAGAGCTGCGTGAACATTACCAATTTTGAGAAAAAGCTAAGTGAACTTTTCCCAGACAAATGAAAGATGCATAGTAGACAGATGATGCAAAACAGTTGACCAGATCAGAGTTTGGCAGCGACAAGCGTGATGGGTTATGTGAGTCCGAGGATGGGCTAGATCGCTATCGTGACGGGATAGTGGCCCCAGATGCTGATGAGCTAAGGAAGTTGGTGCTTAAGAGAGAGCACACACATCGAGTTGAAGAAGGATGTAGCTGAGTGTGTAGCACAGGATAGGCGGAGGTCTTATGCAGACAATCGCCGACGACCTTTGGAATTCCAGGTAAAAGAGACAAAGTGTATCTCAAGTCTCACCGTGGAAAGATGTGCTAAGGTTTGGTCGGAAGGGTAAGTTGGCACCCAGATATATGGAGCCTTACCTAGTTGCAGCACGTGTAGGAAAGGTAGCCTATGAGTTAGAGTTGCCTCCAGAGTTGCACAGGTTGCATCCAGTGTTCCATGTTAGTATGTTGAAGAAAAGTCATCCGGATTCAAGTATCGTGATGTAGCCAGTTGAGATTGAACTTGATGTAAAGGTGACCTACGAGGAAGGTCCTGTGGCAATTCTTGACAGAAGAATCAGGAAGCTAAAGAAAAAGGACCTGGCTCTTGTGAAGGTTCTTTGGCAGCGTCATGGCATTGAGGAAGCCACGTAGGAGCTTGAGGAAGAGATGAGGAGGAAGTATCCCTCGCTTTTCTCTTCGGATTTCGGGGACGAAATCCCTAAAAGGGGGTTAGATTGTAAGGACCCTGACCTGCGTTTAGGGCTTACCCTGTTTGTTTTGCTTAATCTTGATGGTTTGATGCTTGCTAATCACCTTTGAGTGGTGATTAGGGTTTGGTTGTGCTTTGTTGAGGGTAAAGGGTGCTACTTGCAATTAACCCAAGTCTTGGGTTTTGGGAGCAAGTTTGTCACCTTGAGAGGTGTTCTTCTATCTCTTTGCTTCCTCTAGGGTTGAAAGGAAGGCTTGGGCTTGTTGTTTGAGTTCTTTGGACCTTTTTTGAGCTTGTTTGGGCCTTGGAGTTCCTTGTTTGGGCTTGCTTGGGCCTTGTGTCGGCCAAGTGGAGCTTGTGTCGGCCTAGAGTGGAGCTTGTGTCGCCCATGGTGCTTGGGCCAACCTTGGTCATGTTTGGAAGACACATGGTGCACATTTTGGACAAGTGTCCTATGGCTTGCAAGAGTGGTGGCTTGAGTTGGTGGACATGTGTTCCTTGGGTGGACGACACCTAACATAGAACAACCTTGGTTTCTCCTCCTTCCTCATCTATATAGGTGGTTCCTTCCTTAGCTTGAGGTCCCTTTAGTTCCTCTCCCCCTTGTGCACGACACACCCTTCCTTTCCTTTGCTTGGTGGCCGACACACCCTTGTGTGAGCAGCTTGGAGGTCGAGACACCCTTGGAGTTGAAGAGAGGAGGCCGATACACATCCTTGGAGGAGCTAAGGTGGCCGATACCCTTGGAGCTTGAAGTGCATCTTCTACCTTGGAGCTTAAGGTGGGTTGCATGACTCTAACCCTAACTACTCTACTCTCCTTTCAATATATGTTTTCTTTAATCTTGCCCTTGCACGTTCGGAGTTGTTCGTTAGTTATCTTGCATGTTGGCCGATACTTGTGTTAGGGTTTAGGAGAGTGACACTCCTTTCTCCCCTTGGTCTAGATGAGTGAGCTTGAGCTCTAATGCCATGAGCAACACCCCTCTTTCCTACCCGATTGAGGTGAGCACATGACTTAGTGGCTTGAGCAAGACTCTCTTCTCACCTTGGGCAAGATGGTGAGCTCATTTAGATGGCTTGAACCTTGGTCGAGATGTGTGGTGAGGTGCTGCCCGACAACCCTTGCCCTAGTTTCCCCTTGCACAGTTTTGAGTGAGCAAAACTCCTCTTTTATGCCTTGAGCGGGTGAGCACTCTGGCTCTGCTCGCCCGATGGGTTGCACACTCAGTAAGCTCAGTGTTGTCTCGCCCAATATAGCCCTACTCGCCCAGTAGTTCCACTCGCCAGTGTTTGTTGCTCGCCCCACTCTCTTTGGCTCGCCCGACATAACCTTGGCTCGCTCTGTAACCCTGCTTGCCCTGCTTTTGTTGCTCAACTATATACCCTGCACGCCCATGTGTCGCCCGGCAGCTTTGGCTCGCTTGATAGTTCTGCTCACCCAACAACTTGCTCGCCCGACATTAGCTGTGTCGCCCAGTGTTGTTGCTCGCTCGGTTTCCCCCTGACACGCCCTGCTCGCTTATATCTTGGCTCGCTCGGCATGCGTGTCGCTCAACACCTAGCTCTGCTCGCTCGACCCTAGCTTGTGTCGCCCGATACCTGCTCACCCGGTTCTAGCTGGCTCGCCTGATACTAGTGCACACCTGACACCCTCTGCGCGTGTCGCCTGTCAGGGCTACTCACCCATGCTCTACCTTGCTCACCCGTTTGCTTTGCACGTTTGCTAACCCTGCCCGCTCAGTGTGTCTGCTCGCCCGACACATGAGCTGCTCGCCCGCTAGGGTTTAGATAGGGATGGGTCTGCCCGGGATGGCTTTTACTGAGGGATGTTGGTGTCTCTTGTGAGGGCACGACCTATCATGAAAAGATGACATGTCGACTATGCTTTTACGATGGCTCGTTGCTGATGAATGATATTTATGTTTCCTTTAAAAGCTAAATGTGATCTTGAGCATGCATTAGGGTTACATGATGATGTACTTACATGTGAACATTAAGATGAGGCCTGGATATAAATATTGTGGTCACTTTATGATGGCAATATACTTAACCCTAATTGGCATCTTATATAGTTCCTTGATTATTCCCATGGTTATTAACCATGCAGATAACGCATAGCCAGGTGAAGGGCTATGAGGGATGGTTATATGAGATTACGGTGAGGACAGGAGTATTATGATTAATGTTGATCATAATGATAATGGTAATAATGACAGTAATAATATGCATGAAGTAATCCTCGTACTTAATCGTTAAATGAGAATGGTGACAACTACATTAGTAGCTTGCATAATGTGGCTAAGTGGCAGTTACATTAATAGTTGCTTAATGATATAGTAATGAAGATAATAGTAAATGATGATGATGATAATAGTAATACTGGTATCAAGAGTAGTAATGCCATGA
Source organism: Alisma plantago-aquatica (assembly GCA_963693085.1). NCBI lineage: Eukaryota > Viridiplantae > Streptophyta > Magnoliopsida > Alismatales > Alismataceae > Alisma > Alisma plantago-aquatica. The sequence continues at coordinate 1,020,151,783 of OY856413.1, read as the reverse complement.
TATTAATATGAGTCTTATGCTTACTTATTAATGATAATGGTTATTTAGTAGTGCATTAATGGGTGCTTAATGATAAAGATAATAATGATGATAGTGGAGGGTAATAGTAATGATATTGGTAACGATAGTAGTTGCCTTATATACATCATTGTTATATAAAGTGAATACATTGACTGGTTGTATAATCCTGAGATAAGGGTAAGCATGATTATGGTACAATGTGCTTAACAAGCTTGATCATCAAGTAGTGTAATATTGATAAATAGATTATCTTAATGATAACTCATAATAGTGAGCATATCCCTTATGTTGAATCTATGGCTATTGTGTATTCTAACCATGCAGGTGATGTGTAGCCATGAAAGGGGGCTATGTGACCTATGTGATGAGTAACATTACCTTGACATTTGTTCTAAGAGTTTATATATGTAATGTGTTGGTCCCATGATGATGAGGTGAGCCTTGAGAGGCAGTGACAATACATGTGGAAGGATTGATATCCTATGCTATGTGATGATCCTTGATATGGATCTGGATGGTTGACAAGAGGCCAAGTAGTAACATGTGATGCTGGATCCTTGTGATGGATCAGGTTGATGAGGTTTCAATAATAATATAATGTCCTTTATTTTCTATTATATCTTGCATGGTTATAACTTGGTTGAATCCTGCAATCCATCTAAAAGATACAAATTAATTATAGTGGAACCATATTATGTAGTATACCCTGACCGTAGATTCATCATAGTCGATAGCTGATGATGATAGACGAGTTTCCTACGGGTTAACCCAGAACGCATATCGTTGAATGTGTGGGTTTGCCTGATAGTGAGAAGGTGAGAGTTCAACTTCGGTTGTAGACTCTAGGGCGTGGTTTCGGGTTTGTAACCCAGCTATGTGATGAGCATGGTGAACAGGCCCATGGCTCAGGACATCTATGTGATGAGCATAGTGAACAGGTCTGGGACTCAGGATAGGTGTCTTGGGAGCATGAATACGTTCATGGCTCGGAGTGCGGTTCATTTCCTTAAGGTATAATAACATACGTATTGCTGTTATATAATAATTCCTAAGACATTTATAGAACAATGGTTAAGGCTTCGACTACGTTGTTAATCTGTTATATCTGCAGTTACTTCTACATTCCTCAGGAGATGTCACAATATAACTTGTTCTGATAAGCATAACACCTAGTGATATATCTTACCTTGCTAATCATGTTCTATTGAGAAATATTTGGTTACATGCTTCTGTACAGCTGGTGAGTTTATCGGTAAGAATAGCTTTGTTTTACATAAACTGCTCCTGTTATACATCTTATCAGTTAACTGTTGTTATAGCTTTATCTTGTTGAGGTTCTGTAGTTTCGGTGGGAAGTTATGTTTCCCGCTGGGACAATGTTCGATTGTCTCACTCCGTTGGTTTACACCCTTTTTAGGTGGTCGAGCTAGTCGTGGTGGTGGTCGTGGTGTTGCGGTGGAGCAGCCTGACAAGAATTAGAAGGCAAGCGATGGATATGCTACTGTTTTGGATGTTTTGTCGTAGAGTCTAGAGTCATCCATGTACTCTCAGGTCCTTGGCGGTGTTTTGACGATGTTTTTCGATGTACGACCGAGATCATTTGTATATCCTGTTGATGGCCAGATGTGGGCCTTTATATGTATGAACAGGTGGTGAACTCATGGTTATGACAGGACAGCTGTTTCTCTAAGCTGTGGACATGTATCCAGGCTTGTATGGATATGTATATAACATGGTTTCTTGCAGGATATGGACTAGAATGTAATATGTTTCTCAGTTTATCAGTTTTCGGTAGTCATTTTTAATTAACCCGTGTTTTTGATAAGTTGTGGTTATGGTGATTTCCGCACATTTTTGCGTAACACCTCGTTATCTATGTGATAATGGGATGTGTTGCCACATTAAGTCTGAAAAGGATGGGTGTAGGTGTAAAGTGAGGTACGTACCACCCACCCTCCACCCCGAACTTAGAAATTTTCTCGTCCCGAGCAAACCCTAAATCCAAGATGGAGGGGAAAAATCATGGCAGAATGGCCACCGGATGTGGTTACGTTCCAATCAGCGAACATCCTTTTATCTAAAAAACTAAAAGGTAAAGAGCAATTAGATCTTAAAATAGCATCTTGCGATGTGAATTTTATTTAATGAAAAATTAACTAGAAGGTAAAAACAAAATTGAAGAAATATTCCAATTTGAAAAGGGAAGTAAAACAAGTTTATTGATCGGGTTGCCTCCCGACAAGCGCCTTTGTTTTATGTTGATGGCTCGACTGGATCCTTCAGCTTCACGGTGGATCTTTTGGATTGGTGAGTTCCAGTGTTGCTTTAGTGCCTATGTCAGTTGAGATGAAATATCTCTTTACGAGGTGACCATTTGTTACAAATTCACCTGACTTTTCACTCCATAATGAGAAGGCACCATGTGGAGAGATGCTCTTGACGATGTATGGTCCAGACCAGTGTGAGCGGAGTTTTCTTGAGAATAACTTCAATCTTGAGTTTAATAGAAGGACTTGGTCTCCCACATGTATGTTTTTTCTTTTCAGATGTCCATCATGCCAAAGTTTTCTACGTTCTTTATAGATTCCTGCATTCTCATGAGCTGTCATCCTGAGTTCATCCAGCTCTTGGAGTTGCAGAATCCTGACTTGGCCTGCTTATTTCATATCAAAGTTTAGTTGTTTATTTGCCCACCATGCCTTGTGTTCCAGTTCGACTGGAAGGGGGCAAGCTTTTCCATATATTAATCGAAAAGGTGTAATCCCAATGGGAGTTTTATAAGTAGTTCGATAGGCCCATAAGGCGTCATTGACTTTTGTTGACCAATCCTTTCGATTGCGTCCTATAGTTTTTTCCAAAATAGCCTTTAGTTGACGGTTAGAGAACTCTACATGTCCACTTGTTTGTGGATGGTAAGGCGAGGCTACTTATGTGTTACACTGTATTTTCTCAGTAAAGCTTCAAAGCTTCTTTTAAGGAAGTGGGACCCTCCGTCAGATACCACGATTCGTGGCACTCCAAAACGGGGGAAGATAATGTCTTTGAATAATTTAATGACGGGTTTGGAATCACTAGTGACGGTTGGTATAGCTTCAACCCATTTTGAAATGTAGTCTACCGCCACTAGGATGTATGAAAATCCATGAGAAGATGGGAATGGACCCATGTAGTCCACCCCAAAACATTGAATCTCTACTTCTTACCACAGATTCAACGACATATCGTCTCTCTTTGTTATATTACCTGTGCTTTGACATTTGCCGTATGATAGGACAAAATCATAGGAATCTTTGGATATGGTTGGCCAGAAGAATCCACATTGCAAAACCTTTAAAGCAGTCTTTTTAGAGCTCATATGTCCTCCCACTGGTCCTGAGTGACACTGTTCCAAAATAAGTTAAGCTTCTTCTTCGACGATACATCGTCTATACAGACCATCGGTACCTAGTTTAAAAAGATATGGCTCATCCCAGTGATATTGCTTCACATCATGCATGAACTTCTTCAGGGCATTCCCGGTGCATTGAGGATGGATAACCGTAGCAGTAAGGTAGTTCACAAAATCTGAGTACCACGGTACAACTTCTGATACCTTCATTAGTTGATCATCTGGCAGGGAATCATTGATCGAAATCTTCTCAGTATCCAGAGTGTGGATGCAACTGAGGTGGCCTGCCACAACATTCTATGTACCATTTTTATCTCTTATTTCCAAATCAAATTCTTGTAATACGAGGATCCATCTAATCAACCTGGGTTTTGCATCTTTCTTTTCCAGAAGGTAACGAATGGCAGCATGGTCTGTGTAGACAATGACCTTTGAACCAATTAGGTAGGATCTGAACTTGTCAAAGGCATACACGACTGCTAGAAGCTGTTTCTCGGTAGTTGCATAATTCCTCTAAGCTTCAGCGAGAGTTGTTGATGCATAATAGATCACATAGTGTTTCTTCTCTATACATTGCCCTAAAACTGCGCCCACGGCATAGTCACTGGAATCACACATAATTTAAAAAGGATGGTCCCAGTTGGGAGCTATAATGATGGGAGTGGTTGTAAGGGCCTGCTTCAGTGTTTTGAAGCTTTTGACACATTCTTCATTGAAATTGAAATCAATATCTTTAGTAATAGGTTCGTCATTGGCTTTGTTATCTTGGAAAAATCCTTTATGAATCTTTTGTAAAATCTTGTGTGGCCTAGGAAAGCACGAACTTCTTTTATACTTGTGGGTGTATCTAGTTTAGAAATCACTTTAGTCTTGGCTTTATCTAATTCAATTCCTCTATTGCTGACTCTATGACCAAGGACAATGCCTTCTTTTACCATAAAATGGCATTTTTAGCACAAGATGTGCTTCTTCACAGCATTTGAGGACCAGGGAGAGGTTCTTTAGACATGAATCAAATGAATCTCCATATACAGAAAAATCATTCATGAAAACCTCCAGTAAGACCAGCGAATATGGCATCCATGCAACGTTGGAAAGTTGCCGGCGCATTACAGACACCAAACATCATTCTTTTAAACGTGTATGTTCTGAATGGGCAGATAAAGGTTGTTTTCTCTTGGTCATCTGGATGTATGGGTATTTGATAGAATCCAGAGTAACCATCAAGATAACAGAAATATTCTTGATGAGCCAACCTTTCTAGGACTTGATCAAGGAAGGGCATTGGAAAATGATCTATTCGAGTTGCCTTGTTCAATTTTTTATAATCTATGCACATCCTCCACCCTGTGACTGTTCAAGTGGGGATGAGTTCATTGTTTTCATTCTGTATAACAGTTGTTCCACCTTTCTTATGGACAACAAGCACTGGGCTCACCCATGGAGAATCGAATATCGGATAGATTATTCCAGTTGTGAGCAATTTAATGACCTCGCTACAAACCACTTCCTTCATATTTGGGTTCAATTTCCGTTGATGCTCAATAGTAGGTTTGTGATCTTCCATCATAGGGATCTTGTGCATACACATCACTTGACTAACCCCAGTGAGGTCACTCATTTTATAACTGATGGCTTTCTTTCTTTCCCTCAATTCCTTTAGAAGTTTCTATTCTTGTTCAGTTGTTAGATCGGAATTTATAATAACTGGGAAAACCTTGAGATCGTCTAAAAACATGTACATCAGTCCTTCAGGCAGGGGCTTCATTTTGGGAGCCTCTAGTTTTTTGCATGGTTCTTCTGTAGTTTCCATAGCCTTAAGTTCTTCACTATTGGCTCCAACATCTTCTTTAGCAGAGTCGAGGGATTCGATGCAATCCTTTACTCGTTCGTCGATTGGTTCATCCACGGATGGGTTTGTTAGAGCAATTTCCAAGGGATCGTTTGATTCGTGATGCTCTTGAGTCAGAAGTGACATTTGTTCAATGCATTCAATCAGATAGACTTCTTCCTACATACTTGGTCTACTCATACTTTCAAAAACATTAAATTCGAGAGTTTCTTTTCCTAATCTGAGTAGTAAGGTACCAGCTTCAACATCAATCAGGGCTCTTGCAGTGCTGAGGAACGAATGGCAAAATATGAGAGGATATCTGACATCATCTTCTTTTATATCCATAATGACGAAGTCGCATGGAACATATGTGTCCTTGCCTACCTTGACTGAGACATCTTCGAGGATTCCTAACATACATTTTATCAAATTTTCTGCAAGCTGTATAGTCATGCCAGTAGGAAGCAATTCTACAAATCCTAATATTTTGCATAGGCTAAGTGGCATAATAGAGATGCTTGCACCTAGATCTACCAATCCTTTCTTGCATGATGAATCACCAATATGACATGAGATTCCGAAGGATCACGGGTCTTTTTGTTTCTTGGGCATCTTGATCAATATGATATCTGATGTAGTTGTCACCAATTTTACTGTCTCATATTTCTCTGTTAAATACTTCCTAGTTAGGAGTGGCTTTAGGTACTTAGTCCAGGCTGGTATCTCAGCCAGAGCATCTAAGAACGGTATATCAACATGAAGTTTCTTCATAGCCTCTTTAAACTTATTGAATCTAGTATCGAGCTTGGTTTCCCTTAGACGGGATGGGAAGGGTATACGAGGCTTATATACAGGAATATCAGGTTCTGGTGTTTTAGTTTCTTCATCAGTAGATTTCTCATGACTTCCCTTATCTGTCTTATCATCTTTTGATTGAGACTCTAGTGTTGTTGAGTTTTGGACAATCACATGTTCATCTTCGTCTGTAATAGCCACATGTGTCTTTAATGGGGGGTTCGAATAGTCTTTTCCTGACCTGGTGGTGACTGCCTTCAATTGTTCAGGATGCTTAGGATTGTTCTCAGGTTGGCCAGCAAAGACTCCAGCGGGTGGTTTTATGCTAGCTACGAGTTGAGCTCATTGAGATTCAATAGCCTTCTGCTGAGCTTGTTGGTTAGCTATCATGGTTTGCTGAGTTTGCAACATCTTTTCAATGGTTGATAGCTTGTCATTAGAAGAGACAGGTCCTGCTTGCTGTCCTTGTTGTTGATTAAGATTATGATACTGAGAGTTGTTTTGATAATTATTATAGTTCCTATTCTAAAAGTTCCCCTTGAAATTTCCTTGATTCCCAAAATTTTGTTGTTGATTATACTGGAATCTTGGTGGGCCTCTTGGTTGATTGTTTGAACCAAATTGATGTGAGTTTACTGATCCAGAGGGGTTTCCATATTGAAAACCTAGGTGATTCCTATTCTGATTCAGATTGTAATAACTTTGCCCAGGAATAGTGTTGATAGAATTAATATTTTCCATCTAACCATTATCTCCTTGTCCACATACATTGCTAAGTACAACGTCATAGAGAACATTGCATTATAAAGTGGTATGATCGGTGCTCTTACATGCTTCATAGAATAGGGAAGCGGACTTGACCTGATCCAGTTGTTGAGTGGGTGAGCGTCCTCTTCCAATAGCAGCAAGAGATGATTCAATATGTTCTTGCTTGGCAACTAAGAGCTTCAAGGTTTCAGCGATAGACTTGTACTCTGGAGTAGCTTCAGCCATAGCTACTTTCAAAACTCCTTTACCTACATATCTACGCCAATTAGCTTGATTTTCTACTCCTAGGGTGATGACTCTCCATGCGATGTCATAACTTTGATGCATGAAGTTTCCTCTAGACGAGGAATCTAGAAATCTCTTAATATCATCATCCACACCCCTATAGAATATCTCAATGAGTTGATTCTTGGGAATCCCATGGCGTGGACACTTGTGTAGAAGCTCTTTCTAACTGTCCCATGCTTCAACGAGAGTTTCTCTAGGGACTTGAGTGAAATTTGTTATCCGGCCCCTAATTTCATATGTGAGAGATGGAGGATAGAACTTTTCCAGAAAAACATTTTGGAGTTGTTCCCAGGTGGTGATGGGTATTTTGCTTTGCAATGAATTGTACCAACTTATGGATCTATCAGCAAGTGAATACTTGAAGAGACGGATTCGAATGGCATCGTCGGATACTCCATTTTGCTTTGTCATAGCACATAAATCAATAAATCTCAGAAGATGTTCTTGGTTGTCCTCTCCTTGTTTCCCATAGAAAGGGTTGTTTTGAAGTAAGGTGATCCAATGTGCTTGTATTTCAAAATTGGTAATATTAATAGGAGGAGGTTGTACTGGATGGTGAACATTCGCAGCTTTCGGGTTTGAGAACTCTCTAAGATCCTTTTATAGTTCAACTACTTGCGCTGCTGCTTGTGCTGCTAGGATTTCCTGTTGAACTACAGCCCTGGCTTCTTGCATGAGCCTCTCTCTTTATGCATTGATGGCTTGAGCCACCCTTCAGGCTACTTCTTCTTCTTGAGCCATTCTTTCTTGATTCTCTCTAATCTGACGATGGAAAGTTTTGTCTATCTCAGGATCAAAGCTCGCTGTGAGTTCAGGGTTGTCCGAACGATGCATACACTATGCCTTAGGTTGTACCTGAAAATAGAAAGATTTTGAAAATTAGATCCACAAAGTAGAGTCAAATTCAAGTAGATGATCGATTGTTACAAAATAAAAAGCAAAATCCTAGATTAGTTTTAAAAGAACTAGATTTGACTAACTGATTCTGTTGTCCCCGGGAATGGCGCCAGAAACTGACGTGGTATTTTGAACGCACTAACAAACTCACTTCAGGTTGAAATCCTTGAGCTTATACCAAAACCAAAGTGCAATAATACCACCCGCAAGCGGATGAGTCTTATCGCAGTTTAGTTAGGGATCGAACCCAAAGGACAACATTTTTAAGAATCTTTGTCAATCAAATCTTGTTCAAGTAAAACTAATATTTAGAATGATTGGTTGATTTGAGGTTAATTAAACTAATTGCAAGAGAGTAAAAACTGATTTAAAGTTGGGTTTAGATCAATGATATGGAATCTCTATGATGGTACCGAGTTTCACCACTGCTACACATGCAAACACATTCAATCAAAAACAAACCAGGCAAGATATATCAATCCAGCTGGAGCTGCTGCAGATCCACCCGTTAGGGCATTAGGTTCACGTAAACATCACCTTAGGGATCAGATGTCTCGTCACCAACCAAATCATTTAATTACGGCTCTGAAGAAATCCCATTCTATTTCTAGTTTGGGAGTCAACCACAATAATCGATAAGCAAGGAGGTGATAGATCTACGAACTAACATTGACGATAAAAAAAGACAATACAAAATCCAACTAAAGTTGTGGCCCTCCCTGAGGGATGTTTAGACCACAGAAGCATCACCAAAGGCTAGATGTCTCGTCACCTCACAGATCATGCACTTACAACCTCAAGGAATCTTATCAGAAGTTCTCGTCAAAGAGTCGAACTTTGTAAACCGCCATTCTATCCCACATATAGAAAATTTCACAATATAGGAGAGAACAAGACAAAAGCAAGTAGATAATCAACTACGAACGTACCAACTAATAATGAAATGGAAAGTTATATACATTGCCATGGAGATTTTAACAAAGAACATGATTTACATGAGCAGTGGGGCTATTCCCCGCACCCCAGCGAAAAGGTACTACTCGCTCATGATGCGAGAAACAAGAAGAATGAGAAAGAGAGAGAAATCCACCATGAACTCAGTTAAAAAGGTAGTCGTAGCTCGGTGAAGAAGATACAACCTTCTACGTCGTATTGGAGCAGATCTGGGCACGAATGGGAGTTGCCAAGATAGATCAGACAGTCTCCCTCGCTCTGTCTCCCTTCTCTCTTCAGCCTCCTTGGTTGCAGCACAGGCAGTGGGTGGAATGAAATCGGCGCGGACTGGACTGGATTTGGATCGGACCTATGTACAGGCATCCTGTCAGCGTCCCAGAACTGATGTCCAATTAAGGACCCTTGGGGTCCTATTTATAGGCACAAGACTAACCCCAAACGGTCTTGGATAAAAAGAGACCAAATGGTCTGCTGTTGTTATCGGCAAACAGTCTAGCCAAAGAAAATCTTCTCCAAACGGTCCTTACTGCTTTGACTTTTTCTTGAAATTTGCTCCAAACGGTCTGGGAAAACGATCCTGGACAGAGGTAAATGGTTTTTAAACCATTTGCTAGCGAACGGTCTGGAAAGCGTGACTGCCCATGCGGTTTCCTCCAAACAGTCTTCAGGTCTGAGGCCAAACGGTCTGTGATGTTTTCTCCAAACGATCTTCAGGTCTGCGGCCAAACAGTCTACAATGTTTCCTCCAAACGGTCTTTAGATCAGTCTGTAGACCATTTTCCTGACCATGCAGTCTTCACGGAAAGGGGCAAACTGTTTGTATCCCTGGCTTTCGTTCGGCTGAGGTATGGGCAGTAGGTGCGGCATAGCTACTTGGACGAAGAAGGGCGTCACCCTGGAAGCAGGTCTGGTGGCATTGCTGCTCTCTAGCAGAGATGCAGATTGCTGCTGTAATGGTGAAGATGGCGGGAAGAAGAAGAAAGGAGGGCGGCGCAACTACAGGTTGTGGTGGAATCAGAGCTACTTCTTGACGGGTGGAGCCCTAAGAATGAGGCGCCGCCAGATCCAGATGTATTTGAAGAAGAAAAGTGTTGCTTGGCATAGGTACAGAGGTAGAAGATGAAGCACCACGGTTGTGGTGTGGTACCACGGTCGTGGCGATGCCACTATCCCACGGTCGTGCCACCTTGCACGGGCGTGGTCGGTGAAAAATCAGGCTCTGTTGGCATTGTTCCACGACCGTGGTGTGATACCACAGTCATGGTGAGGTAGTTGCCACACGGTCGTGATGCCTCGCACGGGCGTGGCGAGTGAGAGGGGGTCGATGTTGGTAGGGTGCCACGGTCGTGGCTTGTTAACCACGGTCGTGGCGAGTGAAAGCTCATGTCTACCATGGTCGTGGCTGCATCACACGGTCGTGGTGATAGAAGAAGACCGCGACCATTTTGGACCACCACGGCCGTGGTTAGGACTCTGCTTCACGACCTTGAGTTCATGCACTCCTCGATTCCTTATGGCTGAGTGATGCCTCCAATCGGTCTCTACTGCTCAAAATGGTCTTGAGACCGCATGGGCTCAAATGGTCTTGAGACCGCATGGGCTCAAACAATCTTGAGACTGCATGGGCTCAAATGGTCTTGAGACCGCATTGGTGGAATTGCTTGGTTAGATATCTTGATCGGAGCCAGAGATGAAGGTGGACCTTGACTACTTGTTTAGCTTTGTCAAAACCTGCATTAAATGAATGATGTTTAGTTAAAACCTTGATAATCGAATCAACTAAGTAGTTTTGCATATTATGATTCATATTGAGTGAAATAGTATGTATAGAGTTGAATTGGTCCCGAAGTGATAATTGAATTTCATGATGAATATACATTCATCAATGGTCATATTACATCCATCATTTGATGTGTAGTACCACATGGATACATGTATAAACAAATAGGATGTATATAAGTAAGTCAATATGATATAATAATGTGAACACATTTTACAGAACAACTCCTTAGTTATAGATCTACTATATGGATCATAAATTTAGATTTAGAATATCATCATTAACCACATTGTTACATACACGACCGATTATGACTATTTCCTATATATGGTTCAATATATCAACATTAAGATCATGCTCATATGTATAATTGTATTTATATATATACCTAGGGTTAACTTGATTACAAGGTGCATGTACTACTATGGTTTACTTCCCATTGTCATCATAAGTTAATACTAAAAGATTAAAATAGGGAATGAATTACAAACTTTACACAACAGAACCCAATGGATCTATGATGATCAATTTGTGAGCATATCTAGGGTTCATCCCAAGATAATTCCTCCACATCTTTAGGTGGTATATTCCTTTGACATGACACTAGTAGCATATCCAATTGACTTGATTAAGATCTGTCTAAGAGGACTTAGTTGTAGAACCTCATACTAGAAGAAGATGTTGGTGGTTGATGAAGCTAGAGGTGTAGGTAGAGAATATGTGTTGTGCTACTGCTTATAAGAGGAAGGAGTCGGGGGGCTTCATGATCATGTTAGGTGATGTCTTGCTATTTCATGGTGAGGATGAAGATGATGGAAGGACATGGAGTTGTGACAGTGGAGGAGTTACAACATGGTGTTCCATGTGGGGGTCATGAGGTGTTGTTGGGCATCGTAGGTTGTGTTGTAGGTTGGACACATACATTGACATTAGGAGGAGATTGGGGTATTAGACGTGATCAAGCCTGGTGGTGCTGGTGATGTTACCATTCAGAGATGGGTTGATTGTTGATGAGGAGGAAGTCAAGTGTTGTAGATATCAACTACAATGTTGTGGGCATTGTGGTGTTTACTACAAGAGAAGGAGTCAACACTGTTGTTGTTAGATTTGATGATGTTACACTTGATTACTACGACGCCCTCTTGTAAGGGTGGTCGGCACAGGGAAGGAGGAGGATGGCATGCAAACGATGGTTGACATAGCTGTGTTGGTTGCTAGCAAAGTGGCAAGAAGAGGAAGCAAGCAGGGCGATCGGGTTTTGTAGGTCAGTGATGATGACCATATGTCGATGTTGTAGATTTATGTGAGGGGGTCACTGTGATTGGTTGCTGTTGAGGCGAGTGAGGTCTGAGTAGGTTGGATATAGACATGGAGAGAAAGACAGGGATGTTGGAGGCTAGGGCTTGGGGTGTTGAGGAGAAAAGCAAGGAACATGGGAGGAGATATAGGAGATGGACAGAAGAGGAAGGGGGGAACCCCATTGCGGATGTTGTTGTCTGACTCTAAGATAGCATCGAAGATGAGGTAGGAAGCAATGTAGGGTGTTACATTGAGGGGATACACTCACAATGAATCAGGGAGTAATGACCGCCTATTTCAAGGTTGTAGCCCATGAGCAGGCGCATACGCGTCGGGGGTCAAAGAGAAGGCATCTCATGTTTTGCATAAACACATCTTTCATTTTGGGGAAATGAACACAAACTAAGGAAAGGATGGTAACGCCTAGCATTACATCCATATAATGAGTTATATATATTTAATGTGGTCAATTTTTCTATTTAATCTACTTCTTTTAACACTCTTATTTCCTAATTTAACTAGGGGAGTAATGCAGAGGAGTCTCACATATTCCATAATTAAAAGACCTTAAAACATAGAGTTAGGGAAAGGAATTGTGTGGTCATTTAAGTGGTCCACTAATACCCTATGTTGATTATATGTTTCCTTATTATTCTAAGTATGAAACGTAGTTAAGTCTAATTTTATCACTAACTCACAAGCCAGACTAATTAAAATACAAAGAGTATGAATTTAACATTTGTTTCATATTCTGAAAATATATAATGAATTTTTGATAAGTATTCATTTAATGTGCCAATTGCTTTCTGACATTTATTTTAATATATTTTCTTTAAACACATGCTCATACAATATTTTAGAGAGTCAAACCTATAATATAAGTTAATTATTTCTAACTATTTACATTTATTATTTATAATTTACTTTTAGACCTCCTTATGCTTTATTAATATTTAGGAGGAGAGAGAATAGAAAAGGGTTATTTCTCTCGTTAACTAACTCAAAACCACATTATTTATCATTTCTTATCCCAAAAAGCCATAAAAAATCTAAAATAATATCTACTAATTATCATTAATGGTCATATAGCATTATTAGACTCTAATTAACACAATACATGAGATATTTATACGAAAACCCAGTCACTGAAATGAATGTGGGTAAAATATAATTTACATCATTAAGTATTGCTCAATTTCAACATTGCGGCCAAAGAGGATAGAAAAGATAGGAAAATTTAGGAAAAAGGACAAAACGGATATGAAGGGAAAATATTGAAAATGGGTTAAATTGCAATTGAATCCAAGATTCAGTATGTTATAGTGGTAATAAGGAGGAGTTGTGTATAAAGTGTTACAACAATGCAAAATTCCAAACTGAAAAAGAAGATTAATGATGGCAATCCAAGTTTATGTTTTATCTTAAAACAATATTTTAATCTACAAAAGTTCTGAGCAAGTGACAGTTATTGACTCTACAACTGTGGTCGAGTACCTTACTATCTTTTACAGAATATAGGATATTGTATGGATCAATAAGTTCATTTATATGAACTTGTGGGAGGTTCCAACCATTGATGACATAATAGAAATAATTTGATGCAAAGGAGATATTAGATAGGCTAGTAAACCCTAATAGCATACTACAACATTACCATCTCATAAGAGAGATCATAAAATAAGGACATGAGAAGACTTGCAAAGTACATACTAGAATAAAATGTTTCTATCCCGTTACAAAGCACTTGCGTTAAAAAAATGTGATGGGCATGTTATGATCACTTCAAGTAAGATTCGTAGGAGATTGGATCTAAGTGCAAGTGGGAGTCCATTGGTATTTATGCCTACAAATCCATCATATGATGACTGTAATGGGGTATCATATACTTGATTTGACAATCATAAAAGTAATTTCATCTATTATGTGTGTCTCATCCATGAGATGATGACAACAACATAGTATACGTCTAAAGAATTATTTTACTCGATGACATATCTCTTCAGGTTGAGGACCTAAAGAATGAGATCATATGTAAGATAAGAGTATATACATTCGTGTTTTGTCCATAATAGGATATTATTGTGTAAGAAAAATAGATGACAAAAATACCTAAGACTATAATGTGTGTTGATTGATGATAGAGTCTCATTAGCCATGATATAGATATCAAGTTAAACATGTAAGTACTTGTTATAGAACAATGTACCAGAGTTATACATGGAGACCATGTAATGGTAGTCACAATCATCTGTTGAAGTTATAGTGCTGGTGATAGTGGTACTTAGACCTGAAGATACTACACTCATCACAACTTGTTGAATGAACTTTGACACCATCCAACATGACCTTGAATAAGGGTTTCCAAAAAGGTGGTGCTTAGGTACATTGTGACTCATGGAGATTGATTTTGAGTGATTTCGATGAGATTTTTCCCTCCTATAGGCATTGATATCATGGCTACTTGATAAGCGAGACTGAGAAACATATGTCCATACACATGTGACTAAATATGTGAATTTGAGCTCACATGCATCTCATATAGTATGCTCTAGTTTAAGGAACATGGATTGAATATTAAGAGGATGACAATATTATGCCTTGAGTTCAATCTGGATATTAGTGATAAAGGAACTATACTACCACAAACATTGATCATATATTGTAGGTTGAAGTTGTTCTCTAACTTTCCAATTACTTGGGTAGCAATGATGTGTTGCTAGATATCGCTCATTGTTTTAGATGTCATAATCCAGTTATGGACATTCACTGGAAATGTGATTTTGGACCGATAGGTTCGTACGCATAGGATGCACCTAGAATAGGTGTTTAATCATGAATAGGGTGTGACTTTGTTAATGAAGTGTTAAGGTAATCAATTTAAACAACATTGATTCACAGGAGTGTCTAGCCATTCAAATGGGAATGTGAGTCACATGACTAGAGTGTTCATTCAATTGATTGAAAATTCCAGTCGACCAACTGGATGACCAGTAAGATTGGATCAAAGATTGATGATGATGTCATGTTGTACATTGATTGTCACACTGAAAGTTAATATATTAGTGAATAAGTAATCATTCCAATCAACTAACTGGATATCTAGTCAACTAGTTGGAGTCCCGATCGAATGACTCATGATTCTTTAAAGCCAAAAACTCATGAAATTCATCTCCTCATATCGTCAAGTTTGTGGAAATCCTGACCCATCCACTCCTATATAAAGCACGGGGTGGCCAAGGCTCTCAAAAAAGTATACTAATATCAACATTGTGGTAATGTGAGAACCAAAGTCATCTTACCCGTAAAAGGGATAGCCAAAGGGGAGAAAGTCAATGCTAGCACATTGACAACACAAGGGACAACTCCTTCCTATCAGTTCTAGAATAATGATAGGATTTCTAGGTGGTCTGAGTGGACTACATAGAGGCATGGAGGCCATTTCCATAATGCTAGGAAAACATTGTCAATGTCATCCATGGTGCTACACCAGAATGCGAACACCAATTATCTTTCATGTGCTACATGAGAAAGAAGCACAAATCTACAAGGATTGTTGATGGACTTGCTCCAGGACAACATATGTGCCTCACAACCCTTCTTCCCAATTTGTAGTTGTTGACACAATCCATTGGTTATAGGAATACAAATTGATATTTTTTTTTTCATTGTTATCTCGGTCGCCCTATTTCCCTATAGTATTGTCTATTGAGGTCTTACTCCCCTTTTCCCATGGGGTATGGGGTTTTACTCCCCCTTCACCTTTGGACATTGAGGTTTTACACCCCCTTATCCTTAGAGGATTGGGGTTTTACTCCCCCTTGCTCCCTGGCTAGAGATCCTATGGTGTTTTGGCCCTATAATTGATTAACTTAGTCTAACCAGCATGCACATTCTATAATTGTTGTGGTTTATTGTGCAAGATTTGAAATGATTATATTTTCTCTATAAATTCTACACCATCATTTTTTTGGTAATTATCGTTGAACCAAATGCTTCTGAGCTTTCTTTTTGATGTAAAACTTCACTTTATTGGAAGCAACCTTTTCCCTTTCTTCATACACATCTAATGATGTTCAAATATGTTTATTATGAATAAACTCAGAAGTATTCTAACACATACCTTTATATTTTCCTTTATTGGGTGTCGTCTCCAAAACTACCCAGGTGTAGGGGTGTTAGATGATAATGACTTAAGAAGATCACTTTCACGATGCAACATGAGGATAGCTTTGAATGGAAGGTTTTGCTTGGAAACTGCTCTCATACTAATTAGATTTAAACTTCTATTGTGTAATATCATATTAAGGTGAGGAACAATTGTGTTTCAGATAAAACATAACTTTGTAATATTTTTGGTTTTACTACTTTATTATCACATAGCTCTTTGTATCAAACCATTTGAGTAGATTCCCTCATGCCCACTCTTTAAAATACAATTTGCAACACCCAAACCCTCCGCCCAGGACACTAGTAGAGTTTCAAGAATGATGACTAGCCTCACAAACCACTACTAGCTTGAACTGTACACTTCTGTCCTCAGTCACACACAATCCAGAATAAACTTCCTGACTGGTCACCCATCCTAGTACTGTTCTAGGTTGAGCACACTTAACCACAAAGTTCTTTGGTGATGAGCTCCCTGAAAAGGAGGTACACCTTGATGATATAGGTAGTCCAGTCATTCGTTTTAAAGATCATTTATGTGAGGGTGAAATCCTGGGATGTTACAATCCCCCCAGTGAAACTCTTGATGTCATCATTAAAACTTATCTGTGAGGCTTTATAATCATTTCTCATTTCAATGAGCCCCAGAATGGCTCATCGACACCCATCTTCTAATCACGAAATAGTAGCACAAGGGTGACTACATCACCATGGACAACCCTTTCCAACATGCCTTGATCACACAGCTCAACACAAGCATGTCACCTGCCCATATGGGCTCCACCAACTAGAGGGGTTTTGGCTCTAATCCTATTTTTAACACTTGGGTCCACCATATAATGCTCTAGTAAAGTTTCAAGAGTGACAATTGGCCCCACATACCACCACTAGACTTAATCATGTGCTTTGCCTCACTCACACACAACCCAGCATAAACTTCCTGATTGGTCACCCATCCTCGTACTACTTTGGCCTGAGCACGATTAACCATAGATTTCTTTAGTGATGGGCTCCCTAAAAAGGAGGTGCACCTTTATGATATGGGAAGTCCAATCATTTCTATTAAGATCATCTATTCGATACCACAAATTCTAGGATGCTACAAAAATTCTCGTAAGTTGTGATTGGTGTCTAATGGAGACACTAAACTTTAGATTATTATTTTTTATTATAGCTTCTAAACCAGTGAACATAACCTCTATAATAATATCTATAGTATTGATAAGAAATAAATCATATCTCGTAAAGGTAAGTAACAATTACCTTTGAAATAAGGGCATAAAGTGAAAGTGTGACATAGAAATTGTACTCTGATACTTCATAAATAAAAAATAACTCATATATTCTATGTGTATGTTTGTACTTTTATACACGAAACAAAACTCTAATGTTGTAATTTTTAAAAAGTATCAATGTAGGAACTTTATAGAAATAGGAAGAAGTAAATTCACAGGAAGTAGTAACTACCTTGATAATATATACAATAGATATTTAAAAAGTAAGCAACAATTAACTTATATACAAGGGTGGAAAGGGGACGTATGGCATAACTATACTTAGTGAAGGTAAGAAACACAATGCAAAAATTGAAATCAATATGGGGCCTCTAAAAGATATTTTGTGATTCAAGTGAAATACCCTTTCCCATGTCTAGCACTAAATTTATCCATGCAATTTCCAGAGTCCTTTATTTGTCCCCAACCGAAAGTAGTGGTTCGTTGGATCATTTTTTTTTGGAAGAGATAGACATTTCATATCAATGCATTAAATATTACATACACAAAAAATACAAAATGTTATTCTTAAAAGAGAAAAATAGCACTCACGTGTGTGTTTAAAAATTAAAAAGGTCTACATGTCATAGGATATACTATACGAGGCATAGTTTATTACCGAACAAATAATTGATGACGCAATCTCCCCTACCATGGGAATCTATAACATTTTAAGAAAGGATAACTCAATAGCCTCTTTTAAACAAGCCAGAATTGAGCCCTTTTGTCTAGTATTCACAATTAACATATCATTTGTCAGAATCATATTAGATAGTTAACACATTATCTGAATATCCTGATAGATTTTCACTCAAAATATGTCAACAATATATTTGGAATTAGTACTACAACCCATATAATTATAGCACTAACAAATTTTTTCCACTCTACTTTGTCTTTTAGATAGTGAAAACATGCTAACATAAATTAAATAAAATGGCCAAAAATTAGGTACTTTTTATCATGATTCAAAAATACTAACAAAGTTAATAGTTCGTAAGGAAACTAATAGTTGCAAAGTCTTGTTCTAATTATTATTTGGTCTTGTTTGTACTCCTAATAGGTTTTCACCTAGACATTGGACTAAGTTACTCACCAACGAATTCATTCATATATAGGTTTCTAGGACTATCTTTTTAGAAACCTTTTTAAAAGATAAGCTTTGAAAATGGATGGCTTGTTAAAAATTGAAAAGAAAGACTTTCTAAATTAGTTTAGAATTTAAGGTTCAGAAATGGATGGCATATAGGTTGCACTGAATTGAAAGCATAAAACAAATGAAAAACATATAATCACAAGTGAAATGAGAGAATGATGAAGGTGAATTAGATCTTGAATACCTTTTAAACGATAGTGTGTAACTCTATGCATAGGGCATTTTAAATTTTTAGTTATGATGTCCTCATCTACGGAGTAATATACATAATTAGATCAATCCCACAAGTACCACTCTCCCATTTGATCCTCATGTTTGATACCAAGAACCATATTTGTATCATTTTTCAGCACAAGTAGAGCGGTCGGAACAACACAAAATAATGCGTATGTGGCATATCATGATTGGGTGATTTTAGATGGTGGTCGAGGATAAAATATTTTCCAAGATGTTGTTTTAGTTAATGTTGTTATTGGTTATATTCTTGATTATCCAGTCAATATTGCAAATTTGTTTTGTGTTGTGTTTAGTCCAATGATCTACAAGCTGTTCAGAGTTGCTCCCTTTGATACCATTGTGCAGATGCTTCTCCTAGAGAATTTGTTGTGTCTTTTTCAATAGGTGAGACACTACAAGATGTCGATGCTTCTCCAAGAAAACATGATTTACCCTTCCCTCTGGTGAGATTTTTTGTGAGAGGAGCAATGTTTTACTGATGGGAGATTAAGACTAGAGTCATATGAGGGTAGTAGTATCGACCAAGGAAATCAAGGATATTTTTTTGAGGCATTCTGTAAAGGGTTAATAAGGTGCAACACGGGTGCCAACATGAAAAATTTGGAGGGAACCTGACCTTGTGGTGGTTTTTGATTGAGCAAAAATTTGTGAAGGAGTTTTATCTTTTCATGAAGGAAAATAAACTAATAGTGATCCATTGATTTGTTATAAACTCATTTGAGGGATTTGGGATCGTTTTTGAAGGCTAAGCCCCAAGAAATTGTATTTTAATGTCTAGTCTACTAGTCCTTCACAAGTATCCTTCATCAAAAATGCCTTTTTAATGGTGTTCCTGAGTGGTCATCAATCCTAGTACTACTCTAATCTGAGCTCACTTAACTATGGAGCTTAGTGATGGGCTCCCTGAAAGGGAAATGCACCTTGATGATATGACTAGTCCAATCATTCCTTCCAAGATCATTTTATTTGAAACCTCAAGACCTAGGGCTTTATAAAACCCACCAAATGTAGATATTGATATTATACCTCAACAAATCCCCTCTACAACACACACTCATAACCAGTCAAGGATCTCAATGATGATAGATATCAAATCCCAAGGCCATTGATTCCTCCCTTGTTGTTGTATGATTTCCCCATGAAAATAGTTCCATGAAGAAACAAAACATGTGTACATAATGGTCGAGTAACATATATAAACCTTAATGCTTTTACCAACTTCTATAAATGGAGGCACTCAGGCTCCATGCAATCAATTATCAGACATGACGTGAGTGTAAAACACCCTAAACTCAAGACTTCAATCCTTTGACAACTATCAAAATCCATCAAGCCTTCCCCTCCATTGATCACTTCATTAAGGGTTCGAGTGCCAAACCGGAGAGAAGCAAGTTGCACAACACCTAACATAGTGAAGGGTACTCTTTCTCCACCATCAATCACATTTGCCTCTACCATTATCAAATGTCATAAAAGACTACTACTCCTTAAAATATTAGGATACAAAAATGGATAAGAATAAAGATAGGGACAACCCATTTTAGACCACATCTATGACAACCCCTCTTAGAGTGTGATCATAATTACATCTTCTTCCTCTTTTTTCTATCTTGATCTTTCCATAAGAAGTAAGTAGTCAACACTTGGGAGTAGGATTTATCCCCTCCAACCCTATTTTATGATATTGTATTGTTATTTGTTTCTCATATGGACTAGAGTGATTTACGATTAATTGTTTTTCACATTTTCATGCATCGATGGCCTATTTTCCATGTCTATTATATTTCTAGTCTTATAGAACTTCAAAACCTAGGATTAAAATGTAGTTCAATCATATTTGATCGCATATGATAACATTGGTTGTGCCTTATTTGGGTGATGGATTCAGGATTTGTATGTAAAGGGATAACAACCCTATGAGGATACCCATCCTTGCAATTTCCTCAAGCCAAGAGGATTGAAAATTTTTGGACTAAATATAACAGATGTAGTCTATAGATGTGATATGAATGAGTGAGTGCAAGAAGTAGAGGTAAAATATAATTATCCTTGGTGTGTTCCATTATTTATTAAATTTCAACAAAATTTGATTTTACATAATTACAATTCGATAAAGAAATCAATCATGAATTTTAAATGAAATTAATCTTGACTCTAACTACATATGTTTATCATGTTTTGAAAAAGCATTGTCTCTTGGAACGTTATCCTTTAATGTTCTAGGATAAGACTAGTCTTCTTGTGGGTGGCATTATATGTAATAATTTGTTTAGTTAAAATGGGGTATTTTATCTATAGTAAATTTGAGGATATACATGTATCCACATCTCCTCTTGAAAGGAACAACTCATTCCAAACATCAGTACACAAATCAATATCCTTCCATGAGATTAGATCTAAATATCTTCATGATATCTCCTTCATATATCCCAACAGAATATGTCTTTCCTGTTTGTCTGCACCAACATAGCATATCTTAGATTTTATGTTCTAATTTTTCTATAAGATTTGTCATTTTTCCTGTCCTTTAATAGAATTGACTAGATTCTTCGGTTATTATGTATGTAGCACTAAATTCTAAGAGAATAAATTTTTTTTGGTTAAGGGGCCATGATAAGATAATCAGTAATAAAGAATTGAGGATAAGGAATAGTTTTTTGTTTCTTCATCTTTACTCTCTATTTCTAGTGTCCTGAAACAATTGATAATCAATTTTTTCATTAGTGTGACTAATCTAAGACACTATGATCTTCATTTCTTAACACCTGACTAGTTCTTATAAATAATTCCAAAGGCTTCTTGCAACACATTTTTGCTAATTTTCCTAAGACTCAGTTATGTTCCGTAATGATAATTTGGAAAGGAAAAATAACATAGCTTTCCATGATACTTCAAATACTTATACTCACCTCTAGGATTCTATTATTCTACATTTCTTTAAGGTCTATTTTATTAATGTTACATCCCAAGATCTGAGTCTGAGATAAATGATATTTAAACGATTTCTTGGACTGTGCATATCACCAAGGTACACCTCCTTTTTAGGGATCTCATCACTAAGAACTCTACATTTAAGTGTGCTCAACTCAAATTACTACTAGCATGGGTTATATTTTGATCCTAATTTGTGTGTAGGTGAGGATAAAGAGTATAGTCAAGGCAAGTAGTGGTCTGTGGGTCCACATGTCATTTTTGGAACTCTATAAGAGTCTTCAGAAGTGGGATCAAATTTTTAAAATGGTATCCTAGCTTATTCCCCACCAGTAGGTGGGTCCCACATCGACATGTGACAATGTTGTTCTTACTTGTATAGTCTAGTCACGAGAAAAGTGCTATATGTCAAGGGGAGATAGAGCCAACCTTTTGCAATCACTTTAACACTCTCATCCCTAAACATATCTAAGGGTACTACTACCCCAATGAATAGAGAAATCATCCTAGGTTTCTGTATGGGAATCCAACATGAGCTGAAAATCTACACCAATTGAGATACAGACACAATAAGAACAAAGACGGATTACTCCATGTCACCAACATAGCTATAGGAAATGGAACTTCAATCATGGACTAACATAGTTGATTACAACCACAAAAAAAATTACAAAGGGAAATATTTTGAGTATTCTAGCCAACTCAAACAATTGTAAACTAATAACAAGGGCATACAATTAGAAAAAAAAACCCCTCAAGCAAAAAGTCAATGATGTTAAGTGTTTAAAAATTGAAAAAAAAACAATAAGTCTACAGATGCTTAGATGAACCAAATAACCACACCATTTTCCCCTCTAGTGGGGTCTTATCTAGGTCATCTAGAGAACAATCTGAAACATTCATAGCAGATAAAGGAAGTGACTTCTCACTTGTCATTTTATGTTTTCTCATTTTGAGTAATGGATTTTGTCATTATAGAAGCAATGGTGGTAATAAAGAAAATACTAGGGACAACCCCCATACTGCAAGTTATGGAAGTACATGAGAGAAAGTCTCCAACACCAGTAAGAAAATTCAAACCATAGGAGCTAACTGTTGTTTAATGTTTTCAAATCCAGTAGAATGGTCACCTGATGTGATGTAATGTAAAATAGGAGTATGGAACACAACATTTTGAAAATAAAATTAATCATCACTTGTTTTGTAGTTGTGATGAACATTGTATGTGATTGAACAATGAAGATTAATGTGACTTTTTTTCTCAATTGGCTCATATTTCTCAATATAGATATGACTTATTTAGCCAATTTGTATGTGTGGCATTGTAAATTAGTTGATTGAATATAGATCAAATCATTTTTAATGAGGAAGAGAAAAGTCATAGCTCTAGTCCTTATGGTGAAGTCTGCATCCATGAGTAAAGGCATGTCTTAGGGATAGGTTTGTGAATTTCTCGAGGATTTTTAGAGGAAAAGGCTTAAGGATTTGGTATTTGGTCACATATTAGCATTGACCATGAAGTTCTACCCACCAAGTCTCTGGTTGTAATTTAATGGTCAATATGGGTCTTTGACCAACGATTTGGTCTTATGGATTGGGGGAATGGTCATAGCTTTGCCCCCGACCATTCTTATGTTTTGTTGTAGTAAGAAGTCAATAATTGAAACAAACAAGAACACCCCTCTCCTTGAATAATTCTCATGTTCTGATCTTTATTTATTGATAATTGTATTACAACTTGAAGGTGAAATTTAGTGGATTTAGTCTTGATCATAAAGCAATCAGTTATTTTAATGCTCATCATGTGAATCTAAGTGTGAACTTGATTGAAGAGGGGAATCAAGACTAGGAAATATGGAAATGTGAATCATATCACCACATATATTAGAATGATTTATGTCATTTATGGAGCATAATATGATCTCTCCAGTTTCATCATTGTATGAACACCCAACACAATGAAGGAAAAGACCAGATATGGCCATGCATCTCATTAAATGACTTGCATAATCTCCAAGAATCAATGGATTAAAAGCGTGACCTAGGAAAATCTGTTAGATCATGTAAAGAAAAACTATTGATTATGGACAAGTTCTTCCTTTCCTACTCGCACAGTATTGATCACATTATATGCCAACAAGTTAGAAACCATGTTTGAGAAAAGAATAATAGTGACCCAATAGTTCCATTATATCAAATACTAGATCATGCAAATAATATAACCAATGATGGTTTGAAGTACTCTCTCACTGTAAATCAAAAGTAGGGACCAAAAAAATAGGTTTTAGGATCTCACATCCACACTCCAACAATAAATGAGATATAGGGAAGTACCTTTTTTAGTAGGCTTTTTGGATTTATCGGCACAAGTAGGGTCCACACAAACACATTGTGAATCCGACTTCGGATTTATGAATTGACGTCTTTATTGTAGGACATGTCCCTTATTAATTTGGTTGGATCCAAAATATAGAATTTTATATAATACATAAAAATGGTTTCTCTACTTATTTTTTTCTTGGGTTTAGGTTTTCTCTCTCCTTCATTATATAAATGCTTCAACTTGTTGGTTGTCATATAGAGAAAGTATATTGCTTGTACTATACTATTGGCTTCCCTTATGGATGTGCTATATCGGTTTCAAAGAATCAATCATTTTGATTGTATATTTTATTATATTTGTTGAAATATTATAAAAAACTAATAAATAATTCCATATTTTCCAGCAAAATAATTTAAGCAACAACAATATAAACAATTCTATTATTAATTATATATAAAGAAATTGAATCTTACAATCAACGATATAGTGATCGTACACAAAGTTAAAGTCAGATCAACTAGAAAATGAGAAATTTAACTAAGCAGTATATGCCGTGTTCAAATTCCCTTGGGGATGAATTTCAAGGGGAAAGCCTCTTGGCAACACTCAAAATCTCATCTTGAATCTACATCTCATGCTATTAGGTGTTGGGTGGATTGACTTGTCACTACCTGACTAAATTAGCATTTTCTCTAATGAGGTGAATGTAATTTGATATTGCATATAATGGTTCTTTTTGACATAAAATATATTATGGTTGTACCTACCACCACTAATTCATCTATGGTTGATAAATTTTAATTTTAGGTCATTATGGGTCAAAAAATGCTAAAGAAAGTTTGTGACAATTAGAGTCAGATCAGACTTGGACCAGTATTTTGATCACTTTGGCCAAAACAAAACAAAACCAAATTTCTAGATTTCAAATCAAAAAAGACTCAAATTTATATTTTTATTAGCATATTCAATCTGGAACCATCACCCATTCGACAAGCATTAAAATATAACCTACAAGTGTTTATGGGTATGATACTATATAACCTAGATTTCTATTTTACTATTCTAACCTAAAACTAGTGTGTAGCAAGAATTTTCCAAACCTAGAACCTACCCAAATCTTAAAAATTAGAACCTAAAACTTACTTGTCCCCTAATTGTAGTATGTTTATGTAGATCTAGAATCAACCCAGATGGGGCTTGAATGCCCACAAGTTTTCTTTTCTTAATATGTGACAAAATATATTCACATATGTCAATTTTGAACCTCTATATGAGTCTTAGGATGTGGGGTCAGATGTAAAAAATGGTATCCTAACTTGTTCCCCACCAGTAGGTGGGTCCCACATGGTCATGTGGCATTATAGTCCTTAGTTGTATAGTCTAGGCATGAGGAAATGGCTATATGTCGAGGTGAGATAGAGACACCCTTTTGCAGTTGCTTTTACCCCATCAACATTATTTTTGTCTATGGGTACTACTACCCCAATCAAAAGAGAAATCATCCTAGGTTTCCATATGGGGATCCAACATGAGCTAAAAATTTACACTAATTGA
The DNA here is from genome assembly GCA_963693085.1 of Alisma plantago-aquatica. Taxonomy (NCBI): domain Eukaryota; kingdom Viridiplantae; phylum Streptophyta; class Magnoliopsida; order Alismatales; family Alismataceae; genus Alisma; species Alisma plantago-aquatica. The sequence continues at coordinate 1,020,126,120 of OY856413.1, read as the reverse complement.
GAAAGAGAAACAATCAGAACAGAGATAGATTCCTTCTTGTCTCCATCATAACTGTATGAAAGGGACTTCAGTAAAGTTCTAACATAGATAATTACAACCACAAAAATAATTACAATAAAGGGAAATAATTTGAGAATTATTGCCAACTCAAACAATTGCAAAACTAGAAACAAGGGCATAAAATTAGAAGAATACTCCTCAAGTGGAAAGTGGATGATGTTTATAAAGTGTTCAAAAATTGGAAAAACATACAACAATTCTATGGATTCTTAGATGGACCAAATATTCACACCATTATTCCCTCTATGATGGTCTTGTGTAAGTCATCTAGAGAACAATCTGAAACATCCATAGCAGATAAAGAAAGTAATCACCCACTTGTCTATTTATGTTTTATCATTTCAAGTAATGGTTTTTTTCATTATAGAAGCAATGGCAGTAATAGAGAAAATACTAGGGACAACCCTAATACTAAAATTTATGGAAACGGCATGGGTGAAAGTCTCCAAAATCAACAAGAACATTCAAACCATAAGAGTTAACTTCTGTATAATGCTTTTGAATCCAGTACAATGCACACCAGATGTGATGCAATGTAACATGGGAGTATGAAACACTATATTTTGAAAGAATATGAATTATCACCTTTTATAGTTTTGATGAAAATTTTATGTGATTGAACAATGAATATGAATGTGACTAATTTGTTCAATTGGCTAATGTTTCTCAATATAAATATGACTTATTTAGTCAATATTTATATGTGGCATTGTAAAATAATTGATTGAATATGCATCAAATCATTTATAAAGAGGAAGAGAAAGGGCATAGCTCAACGGCTTATGGTGAAGTCCATGACCATGAGTAAAGGCATGACTTAGAGATATATTAATGAATTTCTCAAGGATTTTCAGAGAAAAAGGCTCAAGAATTTAGGTGCTTTTTGGTCACATACTAGCATTGACCATGAAGTTATACTCATGAAGTCTCTAGTTGTAGTTCAATGGTCAAGATGGGTCTCTAACCAATGAGTTGGTTTTAAGGATTGGGGGTGAAATGGTCATACCTTTATCCCTGATCCTATTTATGTTTTGTTCTAGTAAGAAGTCAATAATTAAAACAAACAATGACATGTTACTCCTTGAATGATTACCTATTGGTATCTTTAGTTGTCAATAATTGTATTACAAGATAAAGGTGAAATTTAGCAGATTTCCTCTTAATCAGGTTACAATTAGTCATTTTTATGGTCATCACCATTAGAATCTATGTTTTAACTTGATTGAAGATGGAAATCAAGACTAGGAAATACATAAATGTGAATCATATCAGCAAATATATTAGAATGTTGTATGTCATTTATGGAACATATTATGATTTGTCTAATATCATCTTTGTATGAACACCCAAAATAATGGAAGAAATGACCAGATATTACCATGCATCTCATTAGATGACTTGCAAAATCTCCAAGAATTGATGGATTAAAAATGTGATCTAGGCAAATCCAGTAGATCATTTAATACAAACTATTAATGGTGGACAAGTTCTTCCTTTCCCTCACACATAGTACTGATCACATTGGTGTCAACACAATAGCAGCTATATTTGAGAAAAGAAGAAAACTTACCCAAGGGTTGCATTATACCATCTACTAGATCCTATAAATAATATAAACAAAGATGGGTCGAAGCACCCTCACTATATATCAAAAGCGGGAACCAATAGAAGATGTGTTTTAGTATATGACCTCTGCACTCCAACTATTATTGAGATATAGGTAAATATATTTTTCAGAGGCTTTATGGATTATTATTAGCACAAGTAGGGTCCATACGAATGCATTATGAATCTGACTTCAAATGTAACATGTGTAACCTGGGTTAAGGCTAACCCTATTTGTTTGGCTTATATAAGTTGCTTAGAAATTTAATATAATTCTCTTAAGAGTTTTGTTATCAGGTGACAAACTTATGTTTCAAATTTGGTCATGTTTAAATAATGTTTGAGCAATGTTCTCTTAATTTGGACCAAAATGCAATTTACCCAAGATGAGGGGTCACATTGCAATTTGTCACATGTTGAACGTGCCCTAATGGTTTTAGCATCATAACAAAGAGAATTATGCTAGATGGTGTCTTGTGGAAATCCTAAATTCCAAGTTTGAACTTGGTTGGATAATGCTAGTGACTTGTGTACCAATTTTGGTACAAATTGTAATTTACCCAAAATATAGGGTTGATATGAAACTTTCCACCTATAGAATGCCCCTACTCCCTACTTGTATCATCTAAAGGAAAGATAAATAAGGAGGCACCATGTTGGAATCATTTTTGAGTAATGGTACTCTTAGTTATGAAAAGACCAAGAAAGGGTTGAATGTGAACCCTAATTTCAACTTGTATTGAGTTATAGAGCCCATACGAGAGTACCTATCGGCCATAGAGACATAGAGTGAGTCTCATACCGGTTTGTGAACTCTTAGCCTTGTAAATGATGGGAAAATCACCTCAAGGAGGCGATCCATGATGAGTTAGATGCTCCTTGCAAAAGTTGTATCAGTTTGCGTAATTTGTGAGATAAAGATGAGACATATTATCAAACAAGATAACTAATGGACGAAATATCATCTCTAGATTATCCCCAAGTGTTTTTCATTTCAATATAAATATGAGTGCATACAAGGACACGTGTCAACCATGCATGGACACGTGGCACCTAGTAGCTTTAAAATGATGAAACCTCATATACACACGTTTTCATGAACCTCAAGTATATATACCCTTCCTTTCATCTATACGTGAAATTTTTAAAATTTACCACCACCTTGATCTTAAATATCATTCATATAGTCTTAGTACCGTGCATCGTTAAAGGAGTATCGTGCATAGATCTTGGGTATCGACCATAGCAAAGTGATTTTGGCCAAAGTGAAGTGATATCGCCCAAAAGAGGGATATCGGCCACAAAGTGGTGATGTATCATGCATAGTACTAAGGATCTGAAGTCTTGGACCATTTATAAGCACATATTAAACCTTGGGAACGTGAATATTTTAGCTTTGATCTTTGAAGTTGCCCTTGAGGCGGGGTATATAACTTGAACTCAATTATGTTATTATTTACCATCAATCTTGCTTTATTTAAATGATTTACTTTCAAATAGAATTTTCTTGTATAATTGATGAACCCATGAGCTCTAGTAGTAACCTAGGACTGTTTTCCATGAACTATAATAGTAAGAACAACAGTCTAGAGGTTTATTATGATGATATCATCATGGTTCAATCCGTGATGGGTTGAAGCACCTCTAACATGATATGTTCTTGAAGGGTACACCTCTTACCCGATATGATGTTGAAACCCTAGATAGTAATGGTTATAAACCTCTACAATGATATGGTGATGAGCATAAACCTTATTCATGATATGGTGACACTCAAATACACCTCATGAATGATATGGCGATGAGCATAAACCTTATGCATGATATGGTGACACACACATCTCATGAATGATATGGTCATCAAGATGCATCTCATGGGCAATATGGAAGCACCCATATACCTCACGCCTGATATGGTAAGCACATATACATCTCAAGGTCGATATGGTGAGCACACATACACCTCATGGTCGGTATGGTGAGCACTCATACACCTTATACCTGATATTGTGTCGAAACCCTAGAGGGTGGTATGGAATCTGATATACCTTGGAACCCCACACCCCTATCATTTTGTATAATGGGTTAATTGCGTAGGGTTCAACCAATTTTATAGACTATCACTCAACTCATGATAGTATTGATCCCATGAAGGTATGAAATAATATGATCATAAGGGTTTAACCCGATATGCTAACCTGATATGGCAACCTGATATGGTGACTTGATATGGTAACCTGATATGATGATATGAACACAACCACTAGCATGATATAGTGATGAATTTATACCTCATGGACGATATGAGTGACACATACACACACCTTGTGCACGATAAAGGGTCAAGTACACACCTTTTACATGATATCATGTTGAGTATATACCCTAACCTGATATGGTGTTGTGAAATTCGATATGAAAACCCCTAAGGTTGAGTAATCCAATATGGATGCAAGATATGGTGATGAGGATACACCTCTATACCCGATATGGAAGCATACCTACACCTCTATACCCGATATGGAGGAAGCACCTCAATCCAATACACTTGATTGAGTGATACATGTAGTATGTTATGTCAAATGATACTTTAAGACATGAAGGGTTTAATGCATTTTGATAAATATGGGTTAATTTACCTTGAGAGAAGGATTGAGCCAGCCTAATGGAGTATGATGTAATCAGTCTTCTAGTTAGGATGAAAGAGTAACTTATACTTGTTTAATACTCATGTAATGAGTATACATTGATACTCCTAATATGTGTGGAGTCTGAATTAGGATTGTGATTCTTGATGAATGTACTTGAAAACCCTTGTCAACTTAAAAAGGGAAACCTTAACCCTAATGAAGAGTAATGATATGATTTGAAACAACAATTGGTTAATAAAGGGAAACCTTAACCATATTGAAACCATGTTGATAGCATGAGATAATGAGCATAGCTAAGTATGAGCTATGATGTTTCATATAATATTGATTACATAGGTCTTATGGCCTAGAGATATTTACTGCCTAGTGAGAGGTGACAAGATGTTTAATGGGCCTGGTGAGCCATGTGAATAGATGTTGCGTAGTGAGAGGTGACAAGATGTTTAATAGGCTTGGTGAGCCATGTTAATAGTCCTTTCCTAGTGAGAGGTGACAAGATGTTTAATGAGCCTGGTAAGCCATGTGAATAGTTGTTGCCTAGTGAGAGGTGACAAGATGTTTAATGGGCTCGGTAAGCCATATGAATAGATGTTGTCTAGTGAGAGGTGACAAGATGTTTATAAAAGTCTCATGATCTTAATATTAATATAAGAGATGGTAATGTTCAAATTAAACTAAGGAAATGGAAACCCCTTAACATAATAATAATAAATGGTTATAAGGATAATAATGAAATTTTGGTCATACATGCATTATGGTGATAGCCAATTAAGGAATATAGTGTTTTGATTTTTCTAAAATGAGATATGAGTAACACTTGCATCACATAAAGGATGTGAATGGGAATGATGTCTTGGCCAAGGTATAATGCCTAGTAAAAATGATGTAGTATTCAATGAAGAGTTCAAGGCATTGATATCCCATAATGAAAGTGAAAGGGAAACAAAAAGGTATCCTAACTACTATGGGATCCTTAGCAATTTGGCCATAATCTCACAGGATTGGTATAATCCAATACTTGGTTGTACTCTCATTATGATCTCACAAGATTGGTATAATCCAATAATTGGCTATAATTACACAGGATTGGTATGATCTAATACCTGGCCATAATCACACACGATTGGTATAATCCAATACCTGACAGTAATCTCACAGGATTGGTATAATCCAATACCTGGTTGTATTCTCACAGGATTGGTATAATCCAATACCTAGACATACTTTCACACAGGATTGGTATAATCCAATACCTGGCCGTACTTTCACACATGATTAGTATAATCCAATACCTGGCTGTACTTTCACAGGATTGGTATAATCCAATACCTAGTTGTAATTTTAAAGGATTGGTACAATCTAATACATGGCTATAATTTCACAGGATTTGTACAATCCAATACCTAGCAGTACTCTTACAAGATTGGTATAAAGCTGGAACATAATGATGTATACTCACATGATTATAACAATCCAATACCTAGCTAGCAGATTGGTTGAGGCCAACAAATAGAAATGAGAATGATTCATACCATGAAAATAGTATCACAGGATAAGCCTGAGATGTTGGTATAGTATGATGGGTAAATGATATACGTGTCTTTCCTATTCCTTATAAAGTGAATAGATGATTTACTGCTCTATCATAGACAGTTACAATGCTTTAAAAAGATGAGAAATGTTCTAATCTGCTTATCCACAGTGATTAACCTTGCTTATTAATATAAAAGAACCTTTACTCAGTTTTATAATGTTTACCTGTGATAATAACATTGTTGGCGGAGAGTTATATCTCTCGCTGGGACAATTGTCTCGCCCCGTTGGATCCACATTTTTTTAGATGGACGTACACAAGGGAGTAGGGACCGTACTGTAGAGGGAGAAAAAAAGTAGCAGGTACAGTAGTAACACCTCAGGTTGAGTGTACTGTCTATTGTTTCTTGTAGATAAAAGTCTTATGTGTTATCTCTGTACTCTCAAGTCCTTGGATTTAGTACAGGATGGTTTATAAACAATCTGATATTTTGGCTTGTATACCTCGACGTTTTATGTTGCTTTTGTATATGTTTTGACAAAGTAGTTGTTATAGGTTATCCTCAAGAAGAGATGGTACAGTGTATGTACAATGTGAACCCTGATGTATATAAAGTTTTGGTTCTTTCTTTAAGAGTTTCCTAAATGAGGATCTCTTTGAAAAATGGTTTTGATTTTTAGTGATTTTATTAATCTTCTAATTATGGTTATTCTGCATAATTAGTGATGATTTGGTTGTCGGTTTGGTGGAGGTCACTACAAGTTTGGTATTAGATCTTAAGGTTCACTGAGTCTACATAGACATAGGACTAAGGTGTTGAGTCTGTTCTAGTATCCTCCAGTATACCCTATAGTGATTTCTACTTATGCAGAAGAAAGGGTGAAGTTTAAAAATGACTAGAGAACATGAGGAGCACATTGTTAAGAGCAATGTTGTTACACCAAGATAGGGTGCAAGGGATCAGGCAAGAGAAGAATGTGTGCCTAAGAATTTCCATCTTGACTCAATCAAGATAGAGAATCGTGCTTTTTATGCTCTTGTTGGGTAGGATAGGTCAACAATGATGCATATAGTGGACTGGATACTAGTAATACAACCTAGGTTACCAGCCCTCAATGTAGAAACTTTGGGTTCTGAAAGGATTACTAAATGACATAGTCATGTTGGAACATTGGAAAATGTAGGAAGGATTAACATATGGCAAGAAAATAGACAACTCCATAAGTATAAATTTATAGTACATCTGTGATGGCAATGCCCAAAGAGGGGCAATAAGCTGAGAATTAAGGAAAGGTTTCTATAATTCTAGAAACATTTGCCTAGTTGTTCTAAAAAGACAACATTTTTGGTACCACCAGTGCCATAAATGCCTAGTGCACCAGGGCAGTATTCACTAAGTAAAGGTGAAAGTCCTAACTTTCCACCTATAAGGACTCCTGACTTAGCTTCTACATCAGTAATAAGACCGATAAAACTATGGTACGAGGACAATACATGTTATAGATATGGATATGTTAAGCATACGAAACCCTTTTATTCAAAAAGAAGGAAGGGAATAACCCAACAACTAAGGCAGACTCGGTAGGGCTTACGAAAGTAACAGCCCAATAGTGTAACAAGGCAAAAACAACAATATGAAATAGCTAGATGCTATGTTTGAGTCAACCTTAAAGTGGTAGATGACGGCGAGGGATGACAGTCAGATAGAGCTTTTTCATTCTTATATGTCTTCTCTTGATTTTATATGATAATCGTAAGAAGGTAGTTGTTGTTGAGCTTCCTTTAATTAGTCCTATGAGGACATGAGGAAGAGATGTAAAAGAAACACCCAGAGAAAATTTGTGATACTAAGTATTAAAATTTAAAGAGATGTTAAAAGTAAGAAACATAATATAAAATGAATGCATGCTACCTAATTTTTGTTCTTGAATACCCTGGCCAGGTATTCATAAATTGAAGGCAAGGTAAGTATGACACTCTTAGATTGCTATCTTTATGATTAATCTGATCAAGTAGTCATTTTGAGACAATCTAAAGATCATAATGAAGTAGGAGATGTGTCACATACATTTCTACCACATATTAATTGATATACGAAGAAATATGAGTTAATCACATATCAACTTATAAGCAAAAGATGTTTAGTATAATGTATACCTTGTTCTGAGGACCTAGAGGTAACAATTACCTAATAAAAGGTGACAATGTTCAGTGATGGACTAAGGGTTGGAATACCCAGATTTAGTAATCATGGTGATGATTATGCTAAAGGATGATGGTATGTAATCATATTTATAATTCCTATGCTGATGGCAAGGAACCTATGAGGTAACAAGATTGAATGACACAGGGATACTTGAAAGTTCATACAATAATCAAGAAGGTGATAATCTTCTTCCTTTAATAAACAACCCTAGATAATGATGGGGCGATATAAAGGAATATGTTTCCTTGTGTTATTTCTTTGTAGGGACATGACAATTAAGTAAGTCTTATGACACTTGATGTGCATAGATTAGAAGTAATCTATAGATGGGTACTTTGAAAAGTATCATCCAGTCTTGAAATTTGGTTCCAAGACAAAGTTATATGTGATAAGTAATGTCCCAAGATGAAAGAAAGGTATTATTATATGTTTGGCTTTGATAATAACAGTAGATAGATGGAAATGATGAGGATGTGATGTGTTTTTGGCACATACAATGGATACTAAGGTAAAGAATCCTAGTATCCAAGAACTTTCAATGACATGAGAAAATGAGAACATGACTCCTAATACGATGAATCATGTTTGGTTACCTAGAAGGGCCAACTTTGAGATAACTATAGTATGAATATCATATGTTAGGGGTTTATGCTCTGCATAAACATAACATCGATAAAGATGTATTAATTGAAGGAACAATGGTAAGATCATCTTGGGGAAAAGTTTATCAAGCTAAGATAATTTCCTAGATCAATTAAAGCAGCCTATGAAAATAACATCTAGAGATACCTCTGAGACAGTTCTTCTTGATAAATAGCCTCTCCTTATGATAATATAATAAATAGCTAACATGATGGTTGGTTCTTCTCATAAGTAAGTTTAGTGTGTGTCAACAGATTAGATTGGCACAATAAAAGTATGATAAGACTTGTAGTCCCAAACATATGATAGAATGTAACTCTAGTTTTTCCTTGGAGGAGAAATACTAAACTAAGTGAGGGGTATGAAAAACTTTCAAGATCAAGAATCTTATTACATATAAGATATGAGTTGAGAAACGTGACAAAGAAATGAGGTTTGACACCTGAGTTATACAAAGTATGTACTTCTCTAATATAGAAAGTGTTACTCGATATAGGATTGACACTGCAATATTAATGGAAAGGACAATTGAGTATGTGTCCTAAATGATAGATTCTATGATGAACATGTATGGAATAACTTTATGCTGGTCAAAGTTCAATGGCATCTCCATGACATCAAAATGTTATGTGGAGGCTTGATGGTAAGATGCATGAGTAACAATTGTCTCCCTTCATCTGGACCTTGTTAGGGATTTATAACTTGTAACATCCCTGACCTGGGTTAAGGCTAACTCTACTTTTTTGGCTTAAATAAATTTCTTAGAACTTTAATATAATTCTCTAAAGAGTTTTGTTATCAGGTGACAAACTTATGTGTCAAATTTGGTCATGTTTAAATAATGTTTGAGCGATGTTCTCTTATTTTGGACCAAAATGCATTTACCCAAGATGAGGGGTCATATTGCAATTTGTCACATGTTTAACGTGCCCTAAGTGTTTTAGCATCATAATAACGAGAATGATGGTAGGTGGTGGATTGTGGAAAGCCTAAATTCCAAGTTTGAACTTGGTTGGATAATGTTACTAACTTGTGTACCAATTTTGGTACAAATTGTAATTTACCCAAAATGTAGGGTTGATATGCAAATTTCCACCTATAGAGTGTCCCTACTCCCTTCTAGTATCATCTAGGAGAGATAAAGAAGGAGGCACCATGTTTGAATTATTTTTTAGTAATGGTACTCTTGGTGATGAAGAGACCAAGAAAGGGTTGAATGTGAAACCTTAATTTGAACTTGTATTGAGTTATAGAGTCCATATGAGACTACCTATCAGCCATAGAGCCATAGAGTGAGTCTCATAATGGTTTTTGAACTCTTGGCCTTGTCCATGATGGGCAAAGCACCTCAAGGAGGTGATCCATGACGAGTTAGATGCTCCTTGCAAAAGTTGTATTGGTTTGCATAATTTGTGAGATAAAGATGAGATATCTTATCAAACAAGATAACTAATGGCCGAAATATCATCTCTATATTATTCCCAAGTGTCTTTCATTTCAATATAAATATGAGTGCATGCAAAAACACGTGTCAACCATGCATGGACACGTGGCACCTAGTAGCTTTAAAATGATGACACCTCATATCTTATACACACTATTTCATGAACCTCAAGTATATATACCCTTCCTTTCACCTCTAAGTGCAATTTTCGAAATTTATCACCACTTTGCTCTTACATATCATGCACAGAGTCTTAGTATCATGCATAGGTAAAGGATTATTGTTCATAGAGCTTGGGTATCGGCCATAGCAAAGTGATATTGGCCAAAGTGAAGTAATATCGCCCAAATGATGGATATCGGCCACAAAGAGGCGATGTATCGTTCATAGTAAAAAGGAGCTCAAGTCTTGGACCTTTGATAAGCTCATCTTCAACCTTGGGAATTTGAATATTTGGAGCTTGTAACTTTGAAATTTCTCTTGAGGCGGGTTATATAACTTGAACTCAATTATGTTATTATTTACCATCAATCTTGCCTTAGTTAAATGATTTACTTTCAAATAGTACTTTCTTGTATAATTGATGAACCCATGAGCACTAGTATTAACCTAGGACTTTTTTCCATGAACTACAATAGTAAGAACAAAATTCTAGAGGTTGATAATGATGACATCATCATGGTTCAACTTGTGCTGGGTTGAAGCACCTCTAACCTGATATGGTCTTGAAGGTTACACCTCTTGCCCGATATGATGTTGAAACCCTAGATAGTGATGGTTATACACCTCTAGAATTATATGGTGATGAGCATAAACCATATGCATGATATGGTGACACACACATACACCTCATGAATGATATGGTGATGAGCATAAACCTTATGCATGATATGGTGACACACACATCTCATGAATGATATGGTGATCAAGATACATCTCATGGGCAATACAGAATCACACATATACCTCATGCCCGATATGGTAAGCACATATACACCTCAAGGTCGATATGGTGAGCACACATACACCTCAATGTCGATATGGTGAGAACACATACATCTTATACCCGATATGGTGTTGAAACCCTAGATGGTAATATGGATATAATATACCTTGGTACCCCACACCCCTATCATTTTGTGTAATGGGTTAATTGTGAAGGGTTCAACCAGTTGTCTAGCCTATCACTCAACACATGATAGTATTAATCCCATGAAGGTATGAAATAATATGAGCATTGGGGTTTAACCTGATATGGCAACCCGATATGGTGACTTCATATGGTAACCTGATATGATGATATGAACACAACCACTAGAATGATATTGTGATGAATTTATACCTCATGGAAGATATGAGTGACACATACACACACCTTGTGAACAATATGGGGTCAAGTACACACCTTATACCCAATATGGTGTTGAGTATATACCCTAACCAGATATGATGTTGAAACTCAACATGGTGTTGTGAAATTCGATACACAAACCCCTAAGGTTGAGTAATCCGACATGGATGCATGATATGGTGATGAGGATACACCTCTATACCCGATATGGAAGCATACCTACACCTCTATACCTGATATAGAGAAAGCACCTCAATCCAATACACTTGATTGAGTTATGCATGTAGCATGTTATGTCAAATGATACTTTAAGATATGAAGGGTTTAATGCATTTTGATAAATATGGGTCAATGTACCTTGAGAGAAGGATTGAGATGACCTAATGGAGTATTATGTAATCAATATCCTATTGAGGATGAAAGAGAAACTTATACTTTATAATACTCATGTAATGAGTATACATTGATACTCCTAATAGGTGTTGAGTCTGAATTAGGATTGTGATTCTTGATGAATGTACTTGAAAACCCTTGTCACCTTAAAAAGGGAAACCTTAACCCTAATGAAGGGTAATGATATGATTTAAAACTACAATTGGTTAATAAAGTAAACCCTAACCATATTGAAACCATGCTGATAGCATGAGATAATGAGCATCGCTAAGTATGAGCTATGATGTTTCATATAATACCGATTATATAGGTCTTTTGACCTAGAGATAGTTGTTGCCTAGTGAGAGGTGACAAGATATTTAATGGGCCTAGTGAGCCATGTGGATAGTTGTTTCCTAGTGAGAGGTGACAATATGTCTAATGGGCCTAGTGAGCCATTTGAATAGTTGTTTCCTAGTGAGAGGTGACAAGATGTTTAATGGGCCTGGTAAGCCATGTGAATAGTTGTTGCCTAGTGAGAGGTGACAAGATGTTTAATGGGCCTATTAAGCCATATGAATAGATGTTGCCTAGTGAGAGGTGACAAGATGTTTCTAAAAGTCTCATGATCTAGATATTAATATAAGAGATGGTAATGTTCAAAACAAACTATGGAAATGGAAACCCTGTAACATAATAATAATAATAAATGGTTATAAGGATAATAATGAAATATTGGTCATACATCCATTATGGTGATATCCAATTAAGGGATATAGTATTTTGAATATGCTAAAATGAGATATGAGTAACACTTGCATCACATAAAGGATGTGAATGGGATTGGCCAAGGTATAATGCCTAGTAAAGGTGATGTAGTATTCAATGAAGAGTTCAAGGGATTGATATCCCATAATGAAAGTGAAAGGGAAACATAAAGGTATCCTAACTACTATGAGATCCTTAGCAATGTGGCCATAATCTCACAGGATTGGTATAATCTAATACCTGGCTGTACTCTGGTTATGATCTCACAGGATTGGTATAATCCAATATGTAGTTGTAATTTCATAGGATTGGTACAATCTAAAACCTGGTCGTAATCGCATAGGATTGGTATAATCCAATACCTAGTTGTAATCTCATAGGATTGGTATAATGCAATGCATGTTTGTAATCTCACATTATTGGTATAATCCAATACTTGGATGTAATCTCACATGATTGGTATAATCCAATAGCTGGCCTTACTTTCACACAGGATTGGTATAATCTAATACCTGGCCATACTTTCATACAGGTATAATCCAATAACCGGTCGTAGTTTCACATGATTGGTATAATCCAATACCTGGATGTAATTTCACAGGATTGGTAAAATCTAATATCTGGCAGTAATTTTAGAGGATTGGTGCAATCCAATACCTGGAGGTACTTTTACAAGATTGGTATAAAGCTAGAACATAATGATGTATATTCACATGATTAGTACAATCCAATACCTGGCTAGAAGATTGGCTGAGGCCAACAGATAGAAATGAGAATGATTCATACAGTGAAAATAGTATCACAGGATAAGCTTGATATGTTGGTATAGTATGATGGGTAAATGATATACATGTCTTTCATATTCCTTATAAAGTGAATAGATGATTTACTGCTCTATCATAGACAGTTGCAATGCTTTAAAAAGATGAGAAATATTCTAATCTTCTTATCTATAGTGATTAACCTTGCTTATTAATATAAAAGAACCTCTGCTCAGTTTTATATTGCTTACCTACGATAATAACATTGTTGGCGGAGAGTTATATCTCTCACTGGGACACTTGTCTCACCCCGTGGGATCCACATTTTTTTAGGTGGATGTGTACGAGGGGGTAGAGACTGTATTGCAGAGGGAGAACAACAGCAGTAGGGACAACAATGACATCTCAGGTTGAGTGTACTGCTGTCGTGTCTTGTAGATAAAAGTCCTATGTGTCATCTTTGTACTCTCAGGTCCTTTGTATTTAGTACGTGATGGTTTATAAACAATCTGAGATTTCGTCTTGTTTTCCTCGAGGTTTTATGTTGATTCAGTATATGTTTTGACAAAACAACTGTTATAGGTTATCCTCAAGAAGAGATGGTACAATGTGAACCCTGATGTATTTAGTTATTTCTTTAAGAGTTTCTTGGAAGAGGATCTCTTTGCAAAATGGTTTCAATTTTTAGTGATTTTATTAATCCGCTTCTTATGATTATTCTGCATAATTAGTGACGATTTGGATGTCGGTTTGGTGATGGTCACTACATCAAACTTATGAATTAATGCCTTTATTATAGGTCATGTCACGTACTAATTTGGTGGGATCCAATAAATAGGATTTTATTATAATGCAAAACAATGGTTTCTCTCTCCTTTTTTTCCTAGGGTTGGGTTTTTTCTCTCCTTCATTGTATAAATGATTTTCTCTTACTGGTTGTCATATAGAGAAAGTATAGCACTCGACCTATGCTACTTGATACCCTAATGGATATGCGATTTTGATTTGAAAAATCAATTATTTTTTATTGTATATTTGACTATATTTTTTGAAGTATTATAAAAACAAATAAATAATTCCATATGTTTCAACTAAAATATTTAAGCAATGGCGATCTAAATTTTTTTATTACCAGTTATATTTAAAGAAACCGGATTTTTGGAACCAATGATGTTTTGAGTGTGCGCAAAGTCAAAGTCAGCTCAATTTTTAAAATGACAAATTTAGTTAAGCAATACATCTGTGTTCCAATCCCCTTGGGAATGCATTTCAATCTAGATAGCCTCACGACAACACTCATAATCTCATCTTGCAATTACATCTCATGCTATTAGGTATTGCATTCATTGACTTGTCACTATTTTAGTAATCTTAGGGTTTTCTCTTGTGAGATGGATGAAATGCGGTATTTCATATAAGGGTGGGTTCCTTTTGACTTACAATATATTATGGTTGTACTTGTCACCATTAATGCACCTACAGTAGATAAAGTTTGATTTTAGGTCGTATATGGGTCAAAAAATGTTAAACAAAGTTTGTGACAAATAGTGTCAGATCAGATTTTGACCAATAATTTGATTACTTTTCCCAACATAAAATCGTCCCAAATTGTTAGATTTTGAACCGGAAGAGACCAAAACTTATATTTTGATTAGCATATTCAATATAGAATCAACACCCACTCGTCAAGCTTAAAATCTATAACCTACATGTGTTTATGCATATGATAATATATAATATAGATTTCTAATAATAATCTAACCTAAAACTGATGTGAAATTAGAATTTTTCAAACTTGGAATCTACCCAAATCTTAGAAGTTAGAACCATGTAGATCCAGATTCGACCTGGATGCAGATTGAATGCCCGAATATTTTTTCTTCTTTTTTCAGACAAGACATAATCTATTCACAAGTTGATATGTATCATTGGCATCATAGTTGATGCATACAACATATGTGGAAGCATTGGCAGAGCCACATGGGGGACCTTGGTTTCCATTAAAACAAATGTATTAGTTGGACGTGATCAAATGATGGTCACTAAATGGCAATTTATTTTCATTTTTTTAGTGATGTCCATACTTCTGCACACAATGATTGAGAGAGTGTGTGGGCATCTTGTTCTTTTTGTTGCTTGTCATCAAGTTATCAAACCTCTTGCCCCATGAAGTAACTTATTTATATGAGTAATCCATTGTATACCCCTCCTTTTAATAAGGATGTAGAGGAAATGAGGTTTGTTAGAAATATTTTCCTTTTTATTGCATTAGGTAACTTTTATTGCTTCTTATCTTAGTTGCTTCATGTCAAAAGTGAAATTATCTCTTATTGATCGCTCACTTGTCTTTTTATGTAATCTCATTTAGAGTAATGGATATTTTTGTGATAAAATAAATGGCGATAATAGAGGGAATACTGGGGGGCATGGTGAAAGTCATGGACGCCACATGGGAGAAAGTATGCAACACCAATAAGAACATTTGTATCATAGTATCTAACTCTTATGTAACATTTTTTAATATAGTGGAATGCTCATCTTATGTGATACAACGTAAACTAGGAGTACAGAACACTACATCTTGTACATAATATGAATCATCACTTATTTTCATGAACTTGATGAACATTGTATGTGTTTGAGCAATTAATATGAATGTGACCTATTTTGTCAATTCATGCACGTTTATGGATATAGAAATGACTTATTTAGTACATTTTTATATGTGGTATTATGAATTAATTAAATGAATATACATGAATCTTCTATACGGAGGAAAGAAAATCATGCTCAACACCTTGTAGTGAAGTCCTCGGCCTTTAGTAAAGGCACGGCTTATGGGCAGAATAATAGATTTCTTGAGGATTTTTATGAGGAAAAGGCATAAGGATTTAGGTACTTTTTATTCATGGATTAACCCTTACCATGAACTTTTGCTCACCAAGTCTCCGCCTGTAGTTCAATGATTAGGTAGATCCATGACCAATGAGTTGTCTTGGGGATCCAAGGGGAAATGATAAGAGATTTGTTGCTGAGCCTTCATATATTTATTATAGTGAGAGGTCGATAAGTGTAACAAAGAAAGACATGCCTCTCCTTGCATTCTTCTCCTATTCTTATCATTAGTTGTCGGTAATTGTACTATAGTTGAGGGAAAGGAATGAAGTTTCGCCGGTACGTGCGATATTTCGACTGAAATACCGATACCGACGCGTACCAATACCAAAACATGTGTGCATACTGATAGGATCACAAATACCGATAATACCGACATGTATATCACCAATACCACCATGTTTCGATGATTTCGGTGCAAAATGCACTACTAACTTCACTGTACCGACCGAAACTGGCGGTATACCAATGGGTATACTATTTTTTGCGAGAATGACTGTAGTTACTTATTGGAACACGAAAAGAAGGTGCATTTGGATGATTTTTGGCGATTGGAGCTAATACCAACCCAAATCAAGGTAATTATAACTAATCTCTTTCATTTCTACCGTTAGAAACCTCTCCATCTCTTTTTCCTACCTTTTTCTTCCACTTTCACCTAAAAAAAGTGTTTTTTACTGTCAAAGCCTAATATTACTCCAAGTTTTATATGTTTAAGCAAACTATACATACATCTATAAGTATATTATATAGATCTACAATATTATCACTAGATCTACCTACTTATAAAACTATTAAATACTAATATCATACAATCTATCTAAGCATATTACAATTAGTATTGATATAATTAGTTACTTTTTTATGTTTAGTGGAAGATGTTTTACTAAAGAATAATGTGAATATAATACACATTGCGAACCTCACCGAAGGCACTTTGTGAACGGCAATCCATGTTGATTAGGCGTGAGAGAGGGGTAACCAGAAAACTCCCTCTCATGCCTCGAGAGTTTACCATGTCGAGCTCGCCCAGGGTGGGTTCTCTCAGTCACCAAAAAAAATGTGAATATAATACAAAGGAGTATTATACACTTATACAATATCGCACATGAATGAGCAACATGGAACTTCATACAATTTGCTAATAATGATGTGTATGAGAAGCATGTGACTACATACAACCACCTTTATAGGATGTGCATGTCATGGCCGCAATATCTCAGTAATATCAACTCATTACTGTGTAGAGAACCAGCGCGTCACTCAACATACAACTAATGTCAGTTGTAAGTATATATGTTATTCATATGTGTAAATTGTATATTATGCATAATTGTGTGTATTTAAGTGTGTGGTTTGTGTTAGTAAAATTTCATATCTTAATTCCTACATTTTGCCATCAAAATCCTCCGTCGAAATCCCAACGAAACAGGACAGATTTCTTACCTCCCCCATGATGGACCCCCTCCCCCACACCCAGTATATAATTTTATTGCATAAAATGATGCATTTAGGTGTAGAGATTACACCTATAAAATTTCATAAATTAATTCGTTCATTTTGGCATCGAAACGGCCAGGATTGCATCTGTCGGTATTTCCATCGTTATACCGGTAAATACCTATTTCCAAGCTGTCGAAACAACATCGATATCGGTCACCTTGTTCCTCTCCTCCTGCATGACCTGTTTTAGATTGCAAAGGGACAAAATAAGACTTCAATCCTATGACATCTCCTAATCCCCTAAGACAGTCAGGATGCTCCCCCGTAACAAGAGAAAGTGATAGTTCATCCATGCAGCTAGTTGGAATGAACTTTCCTTCCTTCCTTTGCTCATGGAGATCAATCTATTCATAGTTAATAAAAATATTAAATCACAATATCAATTAGATATGAATAAATCTAAGTTTGTGGGAGTTACTCTTTACTTAGTTGGTATAAACATACCATATTTTGTGCCACCTCCTTAGTTGCAAGGTTGACAATTTCACCTGCTCAATTGTTTCTAGCATCAATCCACTGCAAGTGTCGGGGTGGACACTCAGTTTGAGTTGTACTAGACTCTTCTGCAGAAGAAAGTTGCTTCTCTTGTAATTGGCGGCAGAAGGCATAACCACTAGGCCCCAAGCTATGGTCATGCACATTTTTGGCCCGCCTTTCCTTTTGGTCCTCGTGAATAGCCTGATCATTTAAAATGAGGTATTGCAATTTAGACTTGGAAAACATATGTAAAAAGATTCACCTCCTTCATTGTATAAAATTAAAGATTCATACAATACATCACAATCTTTATTACTTGAAACTCTTCTGATTTCCTAGCTGCAAAAAATCTTTCCCACACCTTAGGATCTATAAAAACATATACATATGTTGTTTTCTTCTTTTGTTTAGGATTATCTATAAATTCCCTTTTGAGATATGTCTTAAAATCCATCCATCGTACACCACAACATTGTAGCATTTTTTTCTTGTAATCTTTTTCATTTAGATGAAAACACCCTATACATACAAAAGAAGCAATAATGTTGTCTTAAAAAGGATATGTCTTTCCAATCAAACTAAATTAGAATCAGTGAAAAAACATATTAAAATAGTATCACTTCCACTCACAGATATATCTTTCCATAGGAGGTCTTTGAAGGCATTCAAAACATCATGCCAATTTTCTATATCTATTGCCAACTTATTGTGTGCGGTCACCCCTACGTAATGCTTGAAAGCACTAGCATGTTCCCCAATAGGTTCTCCTGTGGTATCAAACTGGACTGCCTATTTCTCCCCTTTGGCCCTGAGATCCTACATCCTACGCATTAGTGTGGGACCTCAAATTTTCTTAACATCACCACTACCATCCTCATGGTGCTCATGCTTAGAATGTTCATCTTTACTTGCCATTTTAGAACATGCAAGTATACATGATAAAAAAAACATAAGTGATAATAAAAGCACAAGTGGTTGAATGATATATGACGTATATTTAAAAGATTACGTGCTTGAATGATAATAAAATAAATAATTCAAAGAATACATGCCTCTAGAATTGGTTGAGTTGTTAGTCAAGTAAAATTCCTTCAGCATGGTCTTGAAGTTTATAGTATTCATCGGTGTTATAATCAACATTTACACTTGGCAAACCAATTAAGAATGGGCTGGAATCATCATACTTTTTGTAGTATTCTTCTTCATTTATAGGATCTACAGTAAACTATCTTTTTCCATGAAGAACGACAGACCTATTTTTATTTGCTGGGTCATCAATATAGAACACTTGTTTTGCTTGGTCTACCATGATGAATGGCTCATATTTCCCACCAATCTTTTCAAAATTCACCAATTTGAAACCCAACTCATCCACTAACACTCCTTTGTTGTTATCAACCCAATTACACCTAAAGATAGGAACTCTGAAATTTGTATAGTCAAATTCCCATGTCTTCAATGACGTCGTAATATGACATCTCAGCTTTGCGTAGTCTTTTATCTTTGGCACTACCAAAATACAACAAACAAGCTTGAACAGTGACCCCACTATTTTGGATTGTACTACTTTCATCTTGATGCTTTCTGTAGTATGAAAATCCATTTATGTCATATCCTTCATATGACATGACATCCATTTTTGTCTTAAAGGAGAGCCATTTTATGTTCCCAGCAACATTATTCGGTGATTCAGATAGTTGATTTATGTCTTTCTCTTCAAACCACCTAATAAATGTTCAGTTATGCTCTCTTGCAAGCCACATTGAACTAGATTGTGGATGATTTATCTTGGTAATATCATTGTGTTTTGTGATGTAGCTACTAACTTCATCATTGTTGTGTAAAATACACAAATGTGCTTGTTCCCACAACTCGTGACTGATTCCTTTTACTCGTCCTCCCAGAGTTCCTTTTCCACAATAAGATTCAGTGTGATGGGAATTTTTTAGATCGCTAGAAGTTTCATTGCAATTTAAAAAATCATTGCAAAAGTCAATCACCTCCCTGGCCACATAACCCTCAATACTTCCTTGAGGACGATAACGATTCCGAACATCACCTTTAAAAACACTCATGTAGCATTCAAATGGATACATCTAGTGTAAGAAAATTAGATCCAACATCTTCGCCTCCGTTGTTATATGTACTATAAGATGAACCATGATATCAAAAAATGAAGGAGGAAAGTACATTTCAAGTTGACACATGGTAACAATTACATCTTTTTGTAATTTATCGAGAGTATCAGGATGTATCACTTTGTTGCATATTTCATTAAAGAATAAATAGAGTCTTATGATTGCAAACCTTACATTCTTTGACAATATAGATCAAATAGCCACAGGTAAAACTTGACGCATTAAGGTGTGACAATCGTGAGATTTGAGACCTATCAACTTCAGATCCTTCTTTCATACCAATCTACGAATATTACAAGAGTATCTTTGTGGAACCTTAATATTATACAAGCACTCATGGAAAGTCTTTTTCTCCTTCTTTTTTTTTTTTTTTTTTTTTTTAGGTAAGTCGGGCGATTATTTTATTCATCTCGCTCACCCCATGCAAGCATATTCAAAGGTAAATTACAAATATGAGTTATTAGCATAGAATTAAACATGGTAGTACTACTACCATTACATAGAATAATTTGTCCAGTATCAATGACGTCCTTAGGAGGGATATCATAATACTGGATTCTACAAACTTTTTGAAAGTGAGCTTTAGCCAGAGCGTCAGCAGCTCCATTATACTTCCTCTCGACATGTTTGATATTTAGCTTCCCTTTCAGGACCAGTTGGATGCCCCTAATAATACTAGAATATCTCGGGTGCTTGTCATAATCTTCCTTCACCATCTTCGCAGCAGTGAGGCAGTCAGTGACCACAGTGATGTTTTGTAAATGGGCAAACGTTATGATCTTCGCAGCAAGAACAATGGCCATGAGCTCGGCCTGTAGAGGATTTTCTGCTTCTATCAGCTGGCCCACTCCTCCTTTCCATTGACGATTGCAGTCCAGGGCAACCACCGCAACAGCGCCATTACCTTTCTTCCATGCTGCATCCACATGCAGAGACACATGACCACATGAATTGTTCATAGGAATCGGCAGCGCACTGGGGGTCTGAAAGGTTTCGTCTCTACTCCAGGCAGCGACGTTTCTTCTCTGTTCAGATAGGATCTTGTTCACCTGTTGAGTGGTAGGTGTATGAATAGCTTCAAAGACCTCCAGATTTCGGTACTTCCAAATGGTCCAGCAAGCAATGAGGAACATAGTACCCAATCCACCTCCAGGCTTGAGGCCCCTACTTATCCATTGTTCAAGATTAGAGTCATTCCAGAAATCGTGTGCCATAGATCCTCCATTCCCAGCCGTAACTCCCGCAAGTAAGCATTGCCAAACAGGTTGTACTTTAGCACAGTCTCTTAAAGCATGGAGACTTGTCTCGTCCTCAGTATTGCAGCGACTACACACAGCATTGCTGGTCATCCGCCTTCGCCTCCGCTTCCAGTTAGTGAGAAGCGCACCATTAGCAGTGATCCACATGAAATTTTTAACCTTCGCCGCCACTTGAGCTTTCCATATAGCCGACCACTGTCCAGGTCTTTTAATTTCAGAATCCACCCGTAAAGCAGTGTAGGCAGATTTAGCTGTGTAACTGCCCCCCACATTGAGCTTCCATACATATAGATCTTCTGCCGTAGGTTCAACAGGTGTTTGGACTTTATCAATCTCCTTTACAATAGTCGCAGGAAGCCAAAGTTGTAGAAACTCCCTGTCCCATTGACCCTCCATATTCACTAAACTGCTTACTTTCAAGTCCTGCAGATCGACTGGTATCTCTTGAGTGACGTGGTCCTTTAGGTATTTGCCGCTTGGAAGCCAGCAATCGTACCATACGTTGGTATAGTTTCCGCTTATAGGGCAGAGGAAGGTGTTAGCTTTTATAAAGGAATTCATCTGTAGGACAGTGCGCGCCAAGCGAGAGAGATTAGAAGGGAGAACAGCGTTGTCCTTCCTGAGCTTGTCCCGCATAGCCATACACCAAGTGGTGTTTCTCCCACTCCAAATATCCCAACTGTGTCGGAGAAGTAACGCTTGGTTCCAATCCCTCATAGACTTGAGACCCAGCCCGCCGTGTATTTTCTTGCTCGTAATCCTTTCCCAAGAGACTAGATGAGTTCCTCTTCTTTTCCGTCCACCACTCCAAATGAAACGACGGATTTCCCCATCGATCCTGTCGCACAGTTGTAAAGGGAGCTTAGAGGTTTGCATGATGTACGTGGGGATGGTAGAAAGGGTGCTTTTAGCAAGACAGACACGCCCAGCAAAGGATAAGGTTTTAGCAGCCCAAGAGTTAACTCTGCTAGTAACCTTATCAAGAACATCGCTGTAGGTCCTTTTAGTCACCCTATTATGGAGGATCGGGACCCCAAGGTATCTCCCCAGATCCTTAGTGTATTGCAGTCCGCTGCGATTGCATATTTGAGTAATTTCCTGCTGGGACACACTTTTTGAGAAGAAAATTCTCGTCTTCTCAATCGATATAGCTTGTCCCGAAGCCAATTCAAACTCCTTGAAGCACTGCAGAATAGTATCAATATTAGTGGCACTGGCTTTGGCGAACAGAAGAATATCGTCTGCAAAGCAGAGATGAGCAACCCGGGGGCCCTTCCTGCCCAATTTAACAGGGTTCCATTTTTTTGATTGAACACATTCTTCTATCATCTGGCTAAGACGTTCAATACATAGCACAAAGATATAAGGACTCAAAGGATCGCCTTGTCTAAGGCCTCTATTCGGCTTGAAACTGGTTGAGCACCTGCCATTCCAAGCAATGGTCGAGCTTCCACTGGTGATGGATTTCATGATATAATTAACCATACTATTAGGGATTTCCAGCTTTTTCAGTGTATCGTCAATGAAGTTCCAAGCCAGTCTGTCGTAAGCTTTTGTGAGGTCAATTTTAATGGCCATAGTCTTCTTCGAATTCCTTCTTTTCATAGTGTGTATTATTTCCTGTGCCGCAATGATATTATCAGAAATTTTCCTGCCTGGTACAAAGGCACTTTGCGCAGGGTTAATCCAACCTGGAAGCCATTTTTTTAGTCTTTCAACAATAACTTTAGAGCAGAGCTTGAGAATGGTGTTATTAAGAGAGATAGGCCGAAATTGACTGGCACTTTCCGGCTTAGGCACTTTGGGAATGAGCACCACAGTGGCGTTGCACATTTGTTCATTCAACAGACCTTTACTAAGAGCCTCCTGCACAGAAGTATAAATAGAATCTTGAATAACAGGCCAGTTGGATAAAAGAAATTGAGCTGTGGTACCATCTGGACCGGCAGCTTTATAAGGGTCCATAGATTTAAGGACAGCAAGGATTTCATCTTTGTTAACGGGTGCAGACAACCGAATGTACTCCTCACCGAGCACTGGTGCAAAACGTGCAGGAATAGCATCAATGTATTGCTGGCAGGTGTTACTAACGGAAGTGAACAGATCAATAAAATACTCGGAAACCAGATTAAAGATGTCTTCTTCACTAGTAATCCAATCTCCCGAATGGTTTTTAATAGTAAGACACTTGTTGGATCTCCTTCTTTGGTTCACATATGCTTGGTAGAAACGAGTATTGGAGTCTCCATCTCGAATCCAGCTAATGTGACTCTTCTGTTTCCAGTCTTCTTCTTCTTGTTGTAAGACAATTTTGAGCTCTTCCTCCATCTTGGTGCAGAGCTCGTCAGTAATAGCATCATAATGGACAGCCATATTCGTCTGGAGAGTGTTAATATTCCGCAACAGCCTTTCTTTATTTTCTTTTTGCTTCTTGTGCCTCGCATTATCCCAAGCATGGATATGATCCCTTGCCCGCTCGAGAGCTTCATGGAACGGCAGCTGTTTGCTCCAATGTCGATTCAAGCAGGAGGAAAAGGAGGGATCCTGGGCCCATGACGCTTTGGTGGTAAATCTGTACTGCCCAAGCACAGTCGACTGAGTCTGAATAAGAAGAGGGCAATGATCAGACGCAATCTTAGGGAGGTGGGTCACCGCCACATCAGGAAAAGAAGAAAGGAACTCAGCATTCGCCAAGCTTCGATCAAGTCTGCTCTGCTTCCCTCCATGCCTATAGGTGAACTTTTGTCCGGAAAAACCAAGGTCATTTAGACCCGCTTCAAGCATAGTGGCTGAGAAAGTCTGTGCCTCGCGGTGGTTATAAGTAAGGTATCCAACTGTTTCGGATGGAGAGACGGTAGCGTTAAAATCTCCAGCAATAATCCACGGCTCAGCAAACTTATTGCCCATATCAATTAAATGTTTCCACAGCAGATTGCGGACCTGAAAGTGTGGGTTAGCGTAAACGAAAGTAGCAATATATGAATTGTTCACACGGCAAGATATGAATTGTCTATGAGTGTGAATAATTTGCACATCACAGACGGCAGCATCCCAACAGATCCAAATCCCTCCTGAATAACCGCGGGCTTCAGAACGGTGCGAGTTAGGGAATCCGAGCTTTTTAATCGTGTGATTAGCTTTATCCATACTAATACGAGGTTCTTTTTCTCCTTCTTTGACAGAGTGTAACAAGATGGTGGTAAATATGTGTGGCGACCCCTGATCTCCACTAATAATTCTTTTCTTATACCCATTAATTCTAAATCTTTTCTAGATTTGATGCCGTCTTTAGTCTTTCCCGGTATATTCAATAGTGTACCAATGATGCTATCACAAACATTTTTTTCAACATGCATGACATCAATGCAGTGTCTAATTGACAAGAATCTCCAATAAGGAAGATCCCAGAATATTGACCTCTTCTTATATAGAGATTCATCACATACGAGAGTATGACTACTAGAACTCTTTCCAAATGCATTAACAATATCTTTCACCCTATCATATACAACATTTCCTAGTATAGGTTTAGGAGCACTTCATTCCTCAGTTGATCCATTAAAGGTTTTGCATTGCCTTCGATAAGGATGCACTTGTGGGAGAAATCTTCGATGACCAAGATATACAATTTTACCACCATGTTTCAGTCGGATTGAATCAATATTTTCCTCACAAATAGGACATGCTTTGTATCCTTTTATGCTATATCCAAAAAAATTTCCATAAGCTGGAAAGTCATTAATCGTGAAAAACAACATTGCACTCAAACTAAAGATCTCTTCACGTGAAACATCATATGTCATAACACCTTCTTCCCATAGATTCATTAGGTCATCAATTAGAGGTTGAAGGTAAACATCAATGTCATTTCTAGGTTGGGCCCTGATATCAATATTGACAACATGACAAACTTAGTTTTCATACACAACCAAGGAGGAAGATCGTATATAACAATCATAATAGGCCAAGTGCTATGTTGGCTACTTAATGTACCATAAGGATTTATTTTATCTGTACAAAGTCCAAGTCTTAAGTTTCTTGGTTCTTTACTAAATTAAGGGTATAATAAATCAATTTTCTTCCATTGTGGTGAATCAGATGCATGTCGTAGGATGCCATCATCATTAGCCTTTAACTTCCCATGCCATGACAAATTTCATGCATCTTTAGTATTAACAAATAATTGTTGAAATCGTGGTATTATTGGTAGATACCACATCACCTTGGCAGGAGAGCCATTTTTAGCCGTAATTGGATTTTTGGTCTTGTACTTTGACGCACCACATTTTAGACAATTTATCAAATTACTACAGTCCTTCTGAAATAACACACAATCATTTGGACTTGCATGAATATTCTTATCCTCCATTCCCATTGGGCACATTATTTTCTTTCCTTGGTATGTTGAAATTGGAATCTCATTGCCTTTACAAAGAATTTCCTTTAACAAAGATAAGAATGTAGTGAAACACTTGTCGCTCCACCGGTTTTGAGCTTTAATAGTATATAATTGCATCACATCACTCAACCTCATGAACTTAGTACAACCCTTATATAATGGTTTTTCAGAATCTTGGACAATGTTTGCAAATAAAGAAGGTGAATCAATGACATTGTCCCGACAACTACGTAGAATCTCATCAACCATATCATCCTGAATAGGTTCATCATTATCATCATTATATATATCTTATATGCCACTATTAGTATTTGCATTTTCTGATCCGTAATTAAATTTCTCTCCATGCCAATACCATTCATTATAACCTTGTATGATCCTATTGCATATGGCATGATTTTTAATTTCCTCATAGTATCAACTTGCAAATTGTTACCACAATTTCTACATGGACAATAGAACCTATCTGTTGGAAGTTTTCTATGTTCCTCAGCAAATATGATAAATTCATCAAGACCTTTGGCAAACTCAGGACTGCAATGGTTCTTGAAGACATCCAACTTCGATCCGTTTTCTAGATCACATTAAAATTAATTATAAAACTGAGCATTTAATATTGATACTATAAGTTGTAAGTTTTTATTGCTAGTCAGTTAATTATGTTTATCCTAAAGTGTACCACCTATCCCATTTTTGAATATCTAATCTCACTAGTAAATGTATAATGTAGGTTTAGTTTTGATGAAAATTTCAGCAACATTTCCCCTAAGTTCTCCAAATACACTGATGTAAATGGCAAATAACCATTCACATATGTACCCAGAGAACAAATGAGGAAATCCTACTAAAATTTTCTTCAAAACTAAACTTACAAATATACTTACATCCTAAGTGAGATTAAATATCCAAAAATAGTCCCAGACCGGGGACTATCCAAAACGTACTCCTAATGAGTAAATTTTGAACGAATTTCTAAGTTAATATATATAAATGTATTATTTTCATATTTATATATTAAGTTAAACATCATGCATCGATGATCTCATCTATAAACCCTAAAGTGTCAAACTGGGAACTACGACCGAGAAGCTTTAGATACCCTTAGAATACATCTCAACTAATCTTGGCCCATTATCGTCTTGATGCACCTTGGGTAATATATATATATATATACATATATATACATATATATATATATATATATATATATATATATATATTCATCAAAGACAACACATAATTTACAAAATTCAAAATAGAAAACTTTGTTTTGTGAACGTCGGTTGTTGCATGGTAGTTATCACATTTTTAAACAGAATCAATCATACAAATAAAAGTTACAAAACATATTTTTAGTGGTAACACATCACTAGCAATTCTATATGTCAATTTTTTTGTATTCAAAAATTTGTTTTAGATGTACCACATTTTACTTGTTTTGTATGAACATTTAGGATATATGGACAAGAAAAATAAAAACAAACACATCACTTACAACAAATAAAAGTATATTGGAAATAGCCGATGCATCATTTGGGGAACATACTAGTCAAGATCTTGAAAATGATAATGCCAATGGAGATGCATGTTTCAGAATGTTATTAATGTGTGAAGAAGCTGATACATGTTAGAAAGCCATGCTAATTATTAACTGGTGAGGTTAGTTTAGAAAGCAAGGCGGCAAAGTAGGTTCTTCTCTATTGGCAGAGCGCCATACCTCAGCGTTCAGGTGTCGGTGGTGAGGGTTTGTTCTCCTTCATAGGTCCAGTGGTGGCGACAAGGTACAATCTTCACCGTAGGCACAACGACGACACTCTGGCAATAGCCCAAGAGTGGCAACGCTCTCACACATTGGACCGGTGGTGATACTCTCACACGTCGAACCGGCACAGTGCATGTTCCTAATCGAGAAGATGACGAAACAAGAAAGAATATTGGTTGGGCGTCGTCATCGTCCAAGCAACAAAGAGGCAGTTGAAACCCTCATGAGCTCGCAAGGTAATAACCAAAGCAGGTAATATAAGAGCAAGGAAGAAAGGAAGACTAACAACTCAATTAATAACATAGCTCGCTAACCTTTAGGGATGGTTTTCTAGAAAAACCAACCAAAGAGGATTAAGTGGTGCCCGAACCACCTATAAGGTCGGGTAAATTAAAAAACTGACCCTATAAAGCAACAGAGGTTTTCTCGGTTGAGAAATTTGTTGACCGAGTAGATTTTGGTCGAGAAAATTGTCGACCAAGAAAGTATTGTCTTAAGCTTCCCAGAGGTCTTGTAAGGTTGGTTATTTCTAAAAAGTCGACCCTATAAAGCAAGGTTTGCTCGGTCGAGAAAATTCTCGACCAAGAAGTACTGTCTTAAGCTTCTCAAAGGTCTTGTAAGGTTAGTTTTTGAAGAAAATCGACCCAAGAGGTCTTAAATGGTGCCCGCATTTTTTGTAGACATATAAGGTCAGTTATTTGGAGAAACCAACCCTATAGATCGAGGCGCGAAGCCAAAATCGAGCAAATTTTCTCCGCAGGAAACTTAACTGGTGGCTTTTTGACCCTTTAGCAATGGTTTTCTAGAAGACCCAAGAGGGTTAAGTGGTGCACGAACCACCTATAAGGTCGAGTAAGTTAAAAACTGACCCTATAAAGCAACAGAGGCTTTCTCAGTCAAAAAATACATCGACCGAGAATATTTTAGTTGAGAAAATTGTCAACTAAGAAAGTAATATCTTAAGCTTCTTAGAGGTCTTCTAAGGTCGGTTATTCCTAAAAAACCGACCCTATAAAGAAAGATTTGCTCGGTCGAGAATTTTTCGACCGAGTAGATTTAGGTCGAGAAAATTTTTGACCAAGAAAGTACTGTCTTAAGCTTCCCAGAGGTCTTGTAAGGTCGCTTATTTCTAAAAAAACAGACCCTATAAAGGAAGATCTGTTCGGTCGAGAAATACGTTGACCGAGAGGATTTCGGTCGAGAAAATTCTCGACCAAGAACTACTATCTTAAGCTTCTCAGAGGTCTTGTAAGGTTAGTTTTTTAAGAAAATTGACCCAAGAGGTCTTAAATGGTGTCTGTGTTTATTGTAGACATATAAGGTTGGTTATTTGAAAAAACCAACCCTATAGATTGAGGCGCGAAGCCAAAATCGAGCAAATTTTCATCGTGGGAAACTTAATTGGTGGCTTTCTGATCCCATTGCCTATAAAGTCAGTTATTGTAAGAAAACTGACCCTATAGAGATACACTACAAGGTCAGTTATTTTAAGAAAACCGACCCAAGTGGTCTTAAGTGGTGCCTGCATTTTTTTTGACATAAAAGGTCAGTTATTTAGACAACCAACCCTATAGAGATACACTACAAGGTCGGTTATTTTAAGAAAACTGACCCAAGAGGTATTAAGTTGTAACATACTCAATCTCAGGGTCTTTCCTACAATTTACCCACTTTTGATCTTTTCTTGGCCTTCTAGTCCATTTGGACCTTTTTTCATAAATTTCCCTTCTTTTATAATCTTTTTGGACTCCTTGTGCAATTTGAGCACAATTCAAGGTTGAAATTACCTTTTTCCCTCATTTATGACAATTAAGGGGTGTTTGCACAAATAACCCACTTAAGGTAATAAGTAAGGGCTAATAATGCAAAATGAAATTTTATGTGAGAATATAAGTGGATAATATTAACTTGGAGCTTTTTGGATAAGTATGTTAATAATAATATGTAATGTAATTAGTTATGGGTGTAGTTAACCATAATTGTTTCTCTCTCCTCAAAATATGATTCTAATTCATGAACATATATTATTTAATTGAGAAATGATTATTGAAATCTTAATGAGTTTAATATATCTAAATTTACTCACTGGTTTCATAGAAATAAGTCTTTTCATATAATTCATTCATTTTAATATATTAATAAACACTTTAATGAGCTATGTATTTATTAAGGGCCAAAATATGTGTTGAATGAAAAACTTATTATATAGAATTGTAATATGCGTCATTATGAACCTTTGGTCCAAATTTGGTGGCTTTTGGAGTTGTTTTGACCCCTCAAATCGTTTTTACAAGTTTCTAATATAGTATAGCCATAGATATCGAATCGATATCATTTAAATATTTGTAATGCCTATAGTCCATTGAGTATTCGATTCAGAGCCTTGTTACGCAAACCGGACCACCGTGGACTCTAATCTGATGGCTCCATTTCATGCACGTGTTGATCTGATGACCCGGAGGTCATCTTCCTCCTCGGGACCGTTTGTGCAGCTGAGCG
The DNA here is from genome assembly GCA_963693085.1 of Alisma plantago-aquatica. Taxonomy (NCBI): domain Eukaryota; kingdom Viridiplantae; phylum Streptophyta; class Magnoliopsida; order Alismatales; family Alismataceae; genus Alisma; species Alisma plantago-aquatica. Next base: position 1,020,095,794 of record OY856413.1, on the reverse strand, counting down.
GTCGGGGTCACTCGACCCGATCTCCCTCCCTGTTTGACTGTTTGGCGTGATTTCTCTTGCGTTCGCTTCGGCTTTCGATGGCAGTCCTAACTAGCCTCGAATCATCTCCTCCCTCGCCCTATGTGGAATATGCCTAACCACAGCCCCTTCTTCTTCTCTGCCATGGTTTCACAGGGCGTTCTAGAGCCACGCTCACACCTGTTTAAGGGTTGAGAAACGACCCTCAGGCTTTGAGCCTTCCTTCTCCTCCCCCAATTTCTTCGCACCCTGCCCCGACGACCCTGACCTACTCGAAGTATCCTGCTGGAAATGGTGAACCAATGCTACCTGCTCTGACCACCTTGGGCCAATTGGACGTTAGGTGAGCATCCTCCACTTCTGTTCTTCTTTTCTGTTGCATCTCCTCGCCTTGTGATGCCCCCGAACGTCGGGTCCTGTAAGCTCGCCGTCGAGCTCCGCCGCCACCTGCTAGGTTGCGTTCTTGTGCACCTCTGCCCGTACGGAGGGGAGGTTCCGACTCACTTTTCCTCTACGAACTCAATTGAGTGCCCAACTTTGACCGTTCTCCTCATTTTGAAGCTTTTTGTTTGGTTTTCTTTTCCCCTGTTTCCGGCCACGGCTGGAGTGTCGTGCGAGCTCCGGTTTGCATCACCGCCTTAGACCAGGGTCACTGGTCTCATCTCAGCGCAAGGAGAGTGTCCAGCACATCTATTCCTCAAGCAACAGCCGAAATCCACGCACAAGGCAAGGTCTAGAGAGAGACCTAAGGTGTTGCTCTTGCCATGGCTAGCGAACGAAGAACACAGGTCAGGGAATGACCCTTGTATCCATGTGCCTTTGCTTCAGTGATTCACACTTCAGGGGCAGTAGCGTAATTTCAGGTCCTATTTGATTTTCTCGCCAAAGGTTTTTGTGAGGTTCAAATGACCACATTACCCTCGCAGGGTCAGTTGATGGTATCGCCCGACCATGGGTATTTTGGTAATTACACCTTGAGCTATGTTTCTCGTTTGCAATGTTTTGTTGCATATGAATAACAGAATTACCCTCAGTGTTTAACCCATTTCATTTTATACGCAAGGGCAGTTTGGTCATTTC